>JAYKKM010000278.1:650000-832500 GCA_035772405.1 Chrysogorgia sp. JL179-B06 | reverse complement strand
AAAAATATTGTGTCAAAAATGTCACTTACTATTGGTTTCCCACAAATTGATGAACAATATCACACAGAATTTAAAGCGTTGTGATGTCATAATAAGTTTGCATAGCTTGAATAATTACTGACATTTGACTTCATTTTTTAATCAGGTGTTGTTTACTTCACTCTTGGTAATATTCCTCCAAAGTATAGATCCCAACTTAGTGCCATTCAACTTCTTGCAATTGCAACCTCCCCAGTAATAAAAGAATATGGGATTGATGCTTTACTAGAGCCATTCATGAATGACCTAGAATACCTTGAACAAGTAAGTGATTTATTATAAGTAAATGAATGACTTTGAGGGATGTTAGTGACTAAGTGTCTCCGAATGCAAATTAGTTCTGATTCAGGGATACAGTGCAATGTTAACCAATAACCATCCCACTAAAAACAAAATATATACTGTGCAATTACTGTAAGTAACTCTCTATGTACCAGTATATACATTGTTGGTGCCCTATTTGTGTTATGTGCTAAACATACTGTAATATAAAAATACAGTTTATTAATTACAGATAAAAATACAGTTTATTAATAAGATGGTGAACTGTTTGCTACTCAAGCTTTTAATGCAAACTCAGAAAATGTTTCTGAGCCCCAGACGGGAATCGTACCCACAACCTTGATGATCTCCAGTTAGCCGCTCTTACCATTGAGCTACCAGAACTCAGATGGCAGAACGAAGGCTAAGCTGTGTACTAGTTCGTACATGCGACATACGTACTGCTAATTCGGCAGTCTCAATATGTCTGTATATATTATAGTAGTAAAAAAGTAGAGTGCTGCGTAGACAGTGTTTTGAATATATAGCAAAGTGAAAAGGTAAGCTGCCAAGAATTTAGTGACGAGATACTGACGTTTTGAGCGGAGCCCTTCATCAGTGTAAGACCTGATGAAGGGCTCCGCTCGAAACATACCATTTCACTTTGCTGTATATCTTATAACCTTGATCCTTAAACCTAATGAAAAATGAAAAACAGAAAGGTCCCTTTTGTGTCATCCCTTTTAGCCTTTCCTCACGAGGGACGATAAGTTCTAATCGTTCTGGTAGCTCAATGGTTAGAGCGTCTAACCGGAGATCATGAAGGTTGCGGGTTCGACTCCCGTCTGCGACATTTTCTGAGTTTGCATTAAAATCTTGAGTAGCAAACAGTTTACCATGTTAAAATAACCAAGCTGCAAGTCACATTTAATATGTTTATTAATAAATTGTTCATGGAAATATTGTAGGATGGTGGATACGAATTCATTGTGAAAGGTCAGCCAAGATCATTTGCTGGCACAATTGTATTTCTATCTGGGGATAACTTGGGTTCCCAACTTGTTGGAGGGTTCAAGGAGGGTGCAGGTGCACATCTGAAATGTAGGCACTGTATGGGAAGCACAGATGAGATCAAAGTAATGGTAAGTTCAAGATATATAGTGCCAATGAATCGAAAATTAAGTTTGTTTTATTTGAAAGAACTCTAAAAACAATGAGGAATAACAATTTACAGGTGTGTCATATTTAACTTACTTCTTGAGATATTTAGACTTTGGTGATATTCAAATGAGATAATCTAAAAAAATTGGAAAATCCTGTATATCTTAAGGATTATTGAACAAAATCACTTGAAGCTTGTCTTTAATGTTTTGTTTCATGAGCTGTAGCAATTACAAAGTTTTGAGTGATTTCTACATTATTGTCATTCCTCATTGTTTTAAAGTGTTTTTACCATGGTGACCAAATAAGTATTACAACAATGCTTGGATTTGTTGACGGAGTAAGTGAGCCAGTTTGGTGTAACCAGTCTGAAGATTTACCTGATTTTCAGTTGTGTTGTCATGCTGTGTCACACTTGTGACGTCATAGTTCAAATTATATAAAGCGTTATAAGTCAAGAACGCAATAAGATATGAAAGGATGTAAAAGCTATTTTTCATTAATTTTAGCGTTCTTTCAAATACAATCATAAAAATTTTCATTTCATATAATAATAATAATAATAAAGACGTATTAGGAGCATTATACAATAGTCTCAATGCTCTTACAACAATATATATATTCTTAAAGTTGCTTTTAAAACTAATTACAGTTTCATTATAAGATAAAGTCTACTACATATATTAACACTATGAACAATAACTATTAATTTTAAAAAAGAAAAGTCTTAACTGCAGACTTAAAATTACTTAACATTTCAAAGCTTCTAATTTCCTGTGGTAATGAATTCCACAGTTTCGGCACTGCAACCGAGAATGCTCTGTCTCCATGAGTCACCGTTTTGGATTTTGGCTCGAGTAGCAGATTTTGGTCAGATGATCTCAAAGTACGAGTAGGTTTATATTTAGTTAGCAAATCAGTAATATAAACAGGCGCCTGGCCATGCAAAGCCTTGAAAGTAATTATTAGTATCTTAAAAACAATCCGTGATCTCACCGGCAACCAGTGAAGATTACGTAGCGCAGGGGAGATATGCTCCGATTTTTTAACCCCTGCAACAAGTCTAGCAGCTGTATTTTGAATTCGCTGTAACTTGCTCAATTCAGTATCTGGTAAGCCATATAGGATGCTATTACAGCTGTCAAGTTTTGATGTTTTTCAAATAAGATAAATTTTCAATTCATTTGCACTTTAACTCTTTCCTGTCCGGCGCAGTCAAAAGGGGTCATAGAAGACCCTCCAAGTCATCAATCGAAAAACTCGGCACATGGTAATGCAAGATTAAAAATTGAAATTCGACATAAACAATTCTGCGATTGGTGGCATTTTGAATTTTCATGTTGCTACGCGGGTGTGCAAGATGGCCTTTTCTAGAAAAATGAAAGTTTTTCAACCTGATTTATGATAATTAATGCTAATTTATATTAACATAATGTGTCTTGTTCGGAAAATTCAAAAGCATTGGTAACGGCCGGTTTATTGGGCTTTCAGAAAAGGTATAGGTTTTGCAACAGTTATGGATATTTCCCGAGATATCAATAGAACAAAGAGGTAGTTCAATTTTGGATGTTTTTCAGCTGGACAGGAAAGAGTTAACAATTAGCTATGAAAATACTACTACTGTATATTAAGAACTATATATGTGTGGAAAATAAAATATAAAATTGATTATCTATTATCAGTTCCGCGAGAACAGCTTCACGTTAAGAACAAGAGCTGGTCACAATCGCCAATGTGAACTAATAGAGCAGAATAATGAATTGAGCAAAACCTATGGAGTATGTAGAAGGTCAATTCTCTGTAACTCGAGATACTTTCATGTGGTAGATGGATTACCTGGAGATGCCATGCACGATATTCTGGAGGGTGTCCTCCAGTATGAAGTCAAGGAAATGCTGAAAGTGTTTATGTATGAGCAAAAATACTTCACCATAGATCAACTTAACCAAAGGATAAAGAATTTTGACTATGGCTATTACAATGATAACAATAAACCTTCACCTATCACTCGCCAGACAATGAAAAGTGACAGCAACAGTCTCAGACAAAAAGGTTTTTGCAGATTAATATTATTATTTGTATCCAGTTTCTGTGATTGCTATTAACCCAGTATCCCTGTTGTCAATTGCATTTCTTTTTTAATAATTTTTACTTTCCCAGCTATATTTACAGTAAACCTTTACTGTAGCACATTTATTTATTGGGAATTTTTGTCTTTTTATATTGTAGCTGCACAAATGTTGTGCCTGGAAAATTTTTTTCCTCTGATAATAGGAGGTGTTGTTCCAATTGACGATGAAAATTGGCAACATTTTCTATTATTATTGGATATACTTGATATAATTTTCTCACCCAAAGCAAGTATTGACAACCTTGGGATATTGGAAGGCCTAATTGAGGAATATCTGTGGAAGTTCAACAAAGTTTACCCAGGGAGATCAATGATTCCCAAAATGCATTATTTAGTGCATTATCCAGCACATATACACAGGTAAATAGTTGTATTTAATTTTTTCTGGCATGGTGCATCATACTGTTTTAAACAGTTCTTTTGAGAACTAAATTCCTTGTTTTGTCATGTCAGTATGGTAAATACTATTCGATTATTTTTATAGGTTTGGTCCTATGACACGTACCTGGTGTATGCGGTATGAGGCTAAACACAGCTATTTTAAACGGATTGGTGCATACATGGGTAATTTTACAAATGTGGCCTATACATTGGCAGATCGACATCAAAGTCAGAACTGTTACACGACAAACCAGTCATTGCAGGAAAATACATTTCTTCTAAAGAAGCCAACTGTTGGTATGGTAAATGTTTTTTTTGTTCTGGAATACTTTACATGGTGAAATAATAATTTGTGTATGCATGTGTGTATCATACATATACATACATACATACACCTATAGTAAACTTAAGAACTTTATTGTCACTACTTAGAGTATCATGCTTTACAGGATAATCAATTACCTAATGATTGTGTAAAGTGTGAAACTCTGAGTAGCAACAATAAAGTTCTTAAGTTTACTATATACCTGCTCTATTGTTTACAGTATTGAGTACTCTTTTATCCTTAGCTAATATTTTTGGCTTGGTATACACTAGATAAGTTAATACAATAATTATATAGTGTATGAATTGTATAATAATTATATACATGTATGGTATAATTATATAGTTTGCTAATTTTATAGGTTGTGTTAAACAAGTGATTGCTGGAAATTCCGAGTATTTCGATGTTTTGCAAGAGCGAGAGGGATATCTTTCTCCAACTGACACAATTTATGAGTAAGATTGTATAATATATCTTTTCTGTGACGCACTGCTGATTTTCAATTCAGTATATGGTATTTATATGAGTCTGACCCAAGTTCTTGATGTCAGGCAGCCACATGTAAACAAGAATTAGACCTCAATTCAAGATTTTGCAAGTGCTAAAATAGGACTGGGTATACAGAAGTAAATAAAAGGAACCCTGATTTTTTCTCAGTTATTCTCTATTTTTCTTACAGATCAAAAAAGGTTTCTATTTATGGGACTGAGTACAGGATTGGAGGTGTTGTTCTTGTTGGATTTGAAAATGAACTGCCAGAATTTGCCTCAATTGTTAAAATTGTTGTACTGTCGTCAAATCAGACATATTTTTTTCTGAAAAAGCATATAACAACAGACTTTTCAAGTCACTATCATGCTTTTGAGATTCGCAGGCCAACAAACGAGAGTAGCTTAATGTTGTTGCAAAATGAGTTTTTATCACATTTGCCTTCACATATAACGAGGCCATTTAACACGGTGAATGGTGCTTTATATATTGCACCCAGATGTAATATCCCGAAAACCTGAGATGTATATATATATATATATGCCCCTGCCAGATGGAAGACCTTAAAATTGACTTTTACTTTAATTTAAAACATTTCAATCTGTACATTGTGCTGTGTGAACAAATATGGGCATTGTAATTTCATCCATTTTTATCAATATTTTTGTAATATATCAAAATCAGAAGTTGTAATAACCATTGTGTGAATAGTTTTTGTTTCCATATAACCAATAATAAATTGGTTAAACTAATATTGGCAAATTCGACCAATTTAAATTGGTCGTAACATAAAACAATTTGGTTATTTTGTTCACATGCACTGTGACCAATTAACAATTGGTTAAAATAACCAATTTATTTATGGTTGTAACCAATTCGTTTGGTTATTTCAACCGTTTTAAATTGGTTGCAACCAATTTAAACGGTTGTTTCAACCGGTCGTTTTTTACAGTGTACGATTCAAACTGGGTACACAACAGCAACTGAGGAAAAGTCTCTACCAGATATAATACCAGTCACGGTAGAAGGGGAGGTATTCTGGGCATACCTGGATAATGGATCAGGAAGAAATTTCATTTCAAGAGAACGGACGAGAAACTCAAGATACCCCCTGTCCGACATGAATCAAGAGAAATTATAACAGCTAATGGAACAAGAAAACCGTCTATGCGAATATTCGAAGTCACCATCGAATCTTTAGATGGAAAGGCCCACGAAGAGATTGAATTTTCTGGATCAAATCTGACAGACGTCACCACGGTAAGAAGACCGGACATGAACTAAGTGAAGCTTATGAACATACTAGCAATTACATATGCTCCTTGGAGTCAAACATACTGCAAGATCAAGACAGAGGAGATTTACAAGGGCAACCCAGAAGATCTCATCGCAGAGGGAAGAACATTTGGCTGGACCATTCATCGTGGCGACTACCCAAGTGACCAGTGTATGTTTGCAAGGGAACCAACTGACTACGATAGACTATACAGTCTGGACGTATTGGGAGTCGAAGATAAAGGCGAGAGTGACCAGTTGGATGTATAGCGTGATTTCAAGAGAACATAACAAAGACTGATGATGGGCGATATGAAGTCACTGTCCCATGGATCTAGGGAAGTACACTGTCAAAAAATAACATGGAACCAAGCAGGAAACGTCTTCTCAATGTCTGCAGACCGATCAATCGAGATGAAAATTTGAAAAATGAATATGAAGAGATAATCGAAAATCAGCTAAAAGAAGGGATCATGGAGAAAACACAAGAGAAACCAACATGGTATCGGTTATTCTACATGCCACATAGACCAGTTGTGAAACGAGATGACATAACCACAGCCTCGTACCCAGGCGATTGTTTTGCTTTGCGCGACTAGGCGGGCGCCGAGCGCGTGGGGGCTTTTGGGGAGGATGCGACGTGACTTTTTAACGCCTGGCAGAAAATGACCGATATCTGAAGAATCCTGACCGATATCTGAAGAATCCTGACCGATATCTGAAGAATCCAATATATCTCATCCATTCGTCTGTTTTTCCCTTATTTATTGCTTCTGGTAACTTATTCTTGATGATATATATATATATATATATATATATATATATATATATATATATATATATATATATATATATATTATATATATATATATAATATAGCCATCCACTGTATATGAGCTGTTCTGCAATCTGATTGGTTCAGCTACTCACCGTATATCAGCTCATATAGGGTGAGTAAATGAAAGCAATAAAAATACAAAATGGTTGCTTGATGAACAAGTAATAAAAACCCTTTTTGAGAATGCAATACCACTGATAATACCAAAAAAACAACAAGATATGGAATGAAAATATTTAATGATAAGTAAAGCAAACTAAAAATTAGCCTTTTTCAAAATAAGGGGTCGTTTTGAATTTAAATTTGACATGGAACGACTGAAAAGGTGTGTAAAGTTTTAAAAGAGAAGAGAGAAAAGGTAGAAATTAAATTAATTACATTAAATTTTGAATTTGTTTACCTATTCCAATTTTTCTGGCGGTTTGTACATCACTGGGATGACAAAACCAGAGATAAACACTTGCTTTAAGGTGTTTTATACATCTGCTAGACAAGTTGACTCGGCTCGTATTTACAATAAAAAAGTTGACAAATTCTTGAGAAATCCTTCCAACAACAAGCAATTTTCCATCATTGACGACCCTACTTTTATCGAAGCAAATTCAGTGTTAGATGCGTTCGTGAAAGACCTTAGGAAAACTAGGAAAATCGCCGGTTTGGTCCACAAAAAGCCAATAATCCAGAGGCAAATTAAGTTGCTGTTTGACAGTGGCGAATTATGTCCAACCGACAGCACTGATCCATCAAAATTGCTTCGTACCGTTTGGTTTTACCTTGGCCTTTACTTGGGACGACGAGGAAGAGAAAACCAGAGGAAACTTAAGCCAAATATGATGGTTTTAAGATCAACAGAGCAGACGGCAAGTTATATTTCGAGTTGAACCGGGAGGTCGGCGAGTCGCAGGTTCAATCCCGTCAACAAAATGTCATTTAGCCGACGTCGAAGATGAGTCCGACTGGAAAATCTTTGCCCAGCCCGGTTAAGTTTCACAAAGCTTGTACTTTTTGTCCACAAAGCTTGTACTTTTTGTCCACACGAATACGATGAACGTCCAATTCCCTGTTCGTTTGTACAGCTTGCGAATGTACATAAATATAATTTGCACTACGCATGACGGAAGTAGCAGGACGGAAGCGCCATGGCGGAAACGTCATTTGTTTATGTCATTAGTATTTAATTATTGTGGAATTGTTAAAAAAATTTTGGCTTATTATATAGTGGATGTCTATATTATAAAACAATTATACCATTCGCTCTCGTCGTATATGGCTGATAGCCGACTCGGCGCTGCGCGCCTCGTCGGCTATCACCTCATATACGACTCGATCGAGCTCATGGTATAATTGTTATATATATATATATATATATATATATATATATATATATATATATATATATATATATATATATATATATATATATATATATATATTGATATATATTGATATTGATATATATCTAGATATTGGCATGAGTACTAATTATACACAAACGATTACCAGTGACAACCGCTTGTGGGATAAACAGCGGTCATGCGCACATCCAGAGAGCGTGAAGCGGTATAGGGCCAGAGTGCTCAAACTACCACAAGGGTAGTGGGCGTTGCATTATCGCTAAATTAGGACACCTACACCAACTTCATGGAGTGCTCAACAACACCGAAGTGAAGGAGCGTAATAATACAATGTCTACAGACACGTGTTTCGCTGTTCCACAGCTCATCAGTGTAGCTTGGTACAATCTAGATATTGCACCTAGATCTTAGACCCAGAGCGGAGGGTCTATAAATGATATATTATACCGAAACAATCTTGAATAATGTCTTGAAACGTCTAGAAACGTCTTGTTGTTCCTCCATTGTTTACAGGCTCGTCTTGGTTTACGCGCGAGTACTGGGTATTCGAACTCGAATTACCCGCTGATTAAGTCATCAGCGGGGAATTCGAACTCGAATTACCCGCTGATGACGTCATTAGCAGGGAATTCGAGGTTAAAGCGGGAAATTCGAGTTTAAATTGACTGGTCACACACACACACACACATATATATATATATATATATATATATATATATATATATATATATATATATATATATATATATATATATATATATATATATATGAGCGCAGTTTGAGCGCTCTGGCATGGTTTTTGATGTCCCACATTTTGTGTGCATCAAGGGTGACTGCAAATAGCAGTCATCTTCATCCTGCTCATCAGCACTACACTGATGAGGCCGAAACGGTACCGTCTGTAGTTATATATATATATATATATATATATATATATATATATATATATATATATATATATATAATATATATATATATATATATATATATATATATATATATATATATATATAAAAAGTAGAGTGCTGCGTAGACAGTGTTTTGAATATATAGCAAAGTGAAAAGGTGGTAAACTGCCAAGAATTTAGTGACGAGATACTGACGTTTCGAGCGGAGCCCTTCATCAGAGTAAGACGAGATGAAATTAAATAAATAGGGCTTATATATATGCCAAAAGGGTGTCACAAGTAGAAAGTAGCCAATCAAATGCACGGGAGATAAACAAACTAATAATTAATGAGATGGGAAACGTTAGATCATTTGCTATTTTTAACAGTCGATCAGCAAGCAGACTGAGGGGGCGGGAGAAATGACAGGTCCAATATTCAAGGGGATTAGGCGATAATATTAGCATAAGAAACAAAAACTTGAAAAGGAATGAAAGTGCATACGCGAATAATAAAAAATTAATAATAATAAAGGTTCCAAGCAAACTAAAATAACCAAAAACTTGTGGGAAATTAAATAAAAGAAAAACGTTCGTTAAGACCAAGAGGATGTGTGGTGCCAAGTTTAAAAATGAGACGCTTCTCTTGACGCTTGCGGTTATCGTTGCCACCGGAGATGGGAAGGATGGCACAGACTTTCATGTCTGAAACCAAATGGTTGGAGCTGTTGAAATGGCGGGCTACAGGTTTGTCACCATCATTGATCCTCACGGAACGAAGATGTTCAGCAAACCTGTCTGAAAGACGTCGCCCAGTTTCACCGATGTAGATTTTAGGGCATTTATCGCATGAAATGCAATAAATTATGTTGGTGGACGTGCATGAAAAAGCATGACGGATTGTGTGGTCGAATTTGGGGGCAGTAATAACTGTAGTGGGATTGAGAAAAGCGCATGTGTTACAGCGGGAACGGCCGCAAGAAAATGTTCCCGCTGGTGCCGAGGTATTTTGTTTAAGGGCACTATGTACTAAGGAGTCACGAATGTTTTTATTACGGCGAAAAGATACCAAAGGGTTGTCGGTGAAAATGGCTGACGTCTCAGGATCATTTTGTAAAATGTGCAAATTCCGATTAATAATATTTTTAACTTTAAAATTGAAAGGATGAAATGTTAGAACTAAAGGAATTTTATTGTTTGAAACTCGTTCCAAAGATGGTTCAAGGGCGTCTAAACGGGGGACGAGAAAAGCTTTCTGAACGGCGAGGTCTAAAAGGTTGGTAGGGTAACCACGTTGGACAAAAAAAGATCTCATTTCCATTGATTTGACTTGAAAATCTTGGTCGTCGCTACATAAGCGGCGAAGACGCAATAATTGGGAGTAAGGGATGGATTGCTTAGTGTGGTTGGGATGAGAGGATGAAAATAGAAGATAACTATGGGAGTCAGTAGGCTTGTACGAGACCGACGTTTTCAGCGAATCACCATTAATCGAAATTAAAATATCAAGGAACGACACAGAGGTCTCGCTGATTTCCCACGTGAACTTCAGAGCAGGATGAAAATCATCAACAAAGTTGATGAACTGCTCTAAAAGGACACGTGAACACGACGCTGTTCCTAAACAGTCATCGATAAATCTTCCGAAAAAATCAGGCAAGGGACCCGTGTATTGTTCAAAGATCTGTTTTTCAACATAACCAACAAATAAATTAGCATAGCTTGGACCCATTTTGGTGCCCATCGCAACACCACTTATTTGTTGATAATGTTCACCATCAAACGAAAAATTGTTAAGGGTAAGCACTAGTTCTGCTAAGCGGAGTAACGTGGTTGTGGAGGGTTCTAAATTAGTGCGCTGATCAAAGAAAAACTTCAGAGCTTCAAGGCCATCACAATGGGGAATGACGGTGTATAAGGACTTGACGTCCATCGTGAAAATAAATTTATCGGAACTACTGAAACGTAACTGGTCGAAAATTTGCAAGGCATGTTTAGTATCTTTGATATAAGAAGGCAACTTCTTAACCAAAGGATACATAACGTTGTCTAGAAAACTGGAAACGAGCTCGGTGGGGCAACTACAAGCGGAAACAATCGGCCTGCCAGGATTGTTAGGTTTATGGATTTTAGGTAGGAAATATATGACAGGCGTTCTGGGGGTTGTTAATATAAGGTTAGATGCAGAGGCAGGCAATTCACCGGCTTGGATGAAATTCTTGATGGTAGTTTTGACGGATTTTTGGTGAGATTGAGTGGGATCGGAATTCAACTTAGTATAAAAGATGGTGTCGCTGAGTTGACGAAGAGCCTCTTGTCGATACAAGTCCGCTCTCCAGACAACTACAGCGCCACCTTTGTCCGCAGGTTTTATGACAACGTCATTTCGGCATCGTAATGAATTCAAAGCTAGAAGCTCTTCTTTGTTAAGGTTATGAACTTGTTTTCTGCGCGGAGGTTGCAATTTATCAATGTCATGGCGGCATTGTCTTACGAAAAGATCAAGGGAAGAAAAATCACCTTCGGATGGAGACCAAGACGACTTCTTGGGGTTGAGTTTTTCGAAAATATCCTTATTGCTATTGAAAGTGGGCTTATCATGAAAAAAGGCTTTGAGGCGCATGCGGCGGAAGAAAGATTCGGTATCCTCTTTAACTGAAAATAGATCGATGGGCCCGGAGTTGGGAACAAACTTGAGACCTTTCGCAAGAAAGGATCTCTCGGGGTCAGATAATGGCAAATCAGAGGGAATAGTGAAAACTAGACGAGTGACTTCGTTAGAGGAACTAGTGCTTTGGGAGGGATTCGGGGAAGGACCCAGTAATTTGGCCAATTTGGACGCCTTAACGTCTTTAAGAAAAACATAGAGTCTGGAATTTAGCATGCGAATTTGTTGAACGATAGCGGTAAACAAAATAGGTGGGCAGACCTGGGAGAGAGAGGACTTACATCCCGAGATGTAGTCATCAGTATGTTGTAAATTACTGGACATAGATTTAATAGTGATACGCATCAAACGACGGGAATGACTCGAACAAGCCGCTGATATGTGATGGGAATAACGACGATCGATAGCGGGGAGATTAAAAGACAATAAATCAAAAGAGGATCTAAAACCGTAGGGAATGACCCCCCGATATAAACAACGACTAATAAAAGTAATGTGACTGGAAAAACGGGTTTTAGATAAAATAAGGTCAAACAAACGTAGAGCATGATTACTGATCGACGGTAAAAAAGGAAGCAAATAACTTACCATTTCGTGACGGAGACTTTGACGAAACTTCTTAAGGTTAGGCATGTCGCAGCGGTATATAGAATATCCGAGAGTAGTAAAAAAGTAGAGTGCTGCGTAGACAGTGTTTTGAATATATAGCAAAGTGAAAAGGTGGTAAACTGCCAAGAATTTAGTGACGAGATACTGACGTTTCGAGCGGAGCCCTTCATCAGAGTAAGACGAGATGAAATTAAATAAATAGGGCTTATATATATGCCAAAAGGGTGTCACAAGTAGAAAGTAGCCAATCAAATGCACGGGAGATAAACAAACTAATAATTAATGAGATGGGAAACGTTAGATCATTTGCTATTTTTAACAGTCGATCAGCAAGCAGACTGAGGGGGCGGGAGAAATGACAGGTCCAATATTCAAGGGGATTAGGCGATAATATTAGCATAAGAAACAAAAACTTGAAAAGGAATGAAAGTGCATACGCGAATAATAAAAAATTAATAATAATAAAGGTTCCAAGCAAACTAAAATAACCAAAAACTTGTGGGAAATTAAATAAAAGAAAAACGTTCGTTAAGACCAAGAGGATGTGTGGTGCCAAGTTTAAAAATGAGACGCTTCTCTTGACGCTTGCGGTTATCGTTGCCACCGGAGATGGGAAGGATGGCACAGACTTTCATGTCTGAAACCAAATGGTTGGAGCTGTTGAAATGGCGGGCTACAGGTTTGTCACCATCATTGATCCTCACGGAACGAAGATGTTCAGCAAACCTGTCTGAAAGACGTCGCCCAGTTTCACCGATGTAGATTTTAGGGCATTTATCGCATGAAATGCAATAAATTATGTAGGTGGACGTGCATGAAAAAGCATGACGGATTGTGTGGTCGAATTTGGGGGCAGTAATAACTGTAGTGGGATTGAGAAAAGCGCATGTGTTACAGCGGGAACGGCCGCAAGAAAATGTTCCCGCTGGTGCCGAGGTATTTTGTTTAAGGGCACTATGTACTAAGGAGTCACGAATGTTTTTATTACGGCGAAAAGATACCAAAGGGTTGTCGGTGAAAATGGCTGACGTCTCAGGATCATTTTGTAAAAATGTGAAAATTCCGATTAATAATATTTTTAACTTTAAAATTGAAAGGATGAAATGTTAGAACTAAAGGAATTTTATTGTTTGAAACTCGTTCCAAAGATGGTTCAAGGGCGTCTAAACGGGGGACGAGAAAAGCTTTCTGAACGGCGAGGTCTAAAAGGTTGGTAGGGTAACCACGTTGGACAAAAAAAGATCTCATTTCCATTGATTTGACTTGAAAATCTTGGTCGTCGCTACATAAGCGGCGAAGACGCAAGAATTGGGAGTAAGGGATGGATTGCTTAGTGTGGTTGGGATGAGAGGATGAAAATAGAAGATAACTATGGGAGTCAGTAGGCTTGTACGAGACCGACGTTTTCAGCGAATCACCATTAATCGAAATTAAAATATCAAGGAACGACACAGAGGTCTCGCTGATTTCCCACGTGAACTTCAGAGCAGGATGAAAATCATCAACAAAGTTGATGAACTGCTCTAAAAGGACACGTGAACACGACGCTGTTCCTAAACAGTCATCGATAAATCTTCCGAAAAAATCAGGCAAGGGACCCGTGTATTGTTCAAAGATCTGTTTTTCAACATAACCAACAAATAAATTAGCATAGCTTGGACCCATTTTGGTGCCCATCGCAACACCACTTATTTGTTGATTTGTTGATTTGTTGATTTCCCATCTCATTAATTATTAGTTTGTTTATCTCCCGTGCATTTGATTGGCTACTTTCTACTTGTGACACCCTTTTGGCATATATATAAGCCCTATTTATTTAATTTCATCTCGTCTTACTCTGATGAAGGGCTCCGCTCGAAACGTCAGTATCTCGTCACTAAATTCTTGGCAGTTTACCACCTTTTCACTTTGCTATATATATATATATATATATATTCCATGTTATCCTTCAATATACTAGCTGTCAGTGTTGATAATCTTAGTATCATTATTTATCTACTTTTTTGTGCTAATATTTTCTCAAAATTATGTTGAAATATATTTGTTATATATATATATATATAAAATTATATATATATATATATATATATATATATATATATATATATATATATATATATATATATATATATATATATATATATATATATATATATATATATATATATATATATATATATATATATATATATATATAAATATATATATATATATATATATATATATAATATATATATATATATATATATATATATATATATATATATATATATATATATATATATATATATATATATATATTTATATATATATATATATATATATATATATATATATATATATATATATATATATATATATATATATATATATATATATATATATATATATATATATAATTTAATATTAAATAAAAGTTTATAATATCCTTGTAAGTTCTTTATTGTAATTTCAATAATATAATATAAAAGCAAAGCATAATTTGTGATTGTACACACAAAATGTGCCCACGTTTCTTCTACGATATTCATACATCTTTTCCAAACACCCTTGCACAGTACACACTGTTGTTTCTTATTCGTGTAATTCTCTGCTTATTCGCAATGATTCGTTCCTGTCAGAAATGGTAAATTCTCGATTGACGATTGTTTCTAATTCGGAAATGATGAATAATGCCATTTTCGAGAAAGAATTCTCTTTTGGTAGTGCATTCATAATTTGGACGCACGATTTAAAGAACAATTTCCAACAACAATACAACGGTTTCCTCATTTACATTTATGAATGATAATAATTAATTGTTATATTATTATTATTATTCCTCTGTCACTTTCGTCGCTATCTGTTTATGTACCATGTAAAGCTATTTACATGGTACATAAACAAAGACTTTACTCTTTAGTAACGAAACGTTAGTTATTAAAATCTATTAAAGTGCCCATACAGCCCTTTCCTTTTTTAGTTATCTGTATAGAGGATCTAAAATTAGTTGATAAGTTATTTCACAGTTTTTGATTTGGACTTTTCGTTTAGAAGATATTTTGCATCCAAATTAAGAAATGTAAGCAAATTCCGATTATAAACGTATTTCTGCCAATTCTGGAGTCTGGAAACTAGGTTGTGATGTAATATAAGAGAGGAGTACAGGAGCTTCTACATTTTAAAGTGTTAAACAACTTCGCGGACAATAAATATGAATATTATACCTCTACTTCAAATTGTCCAATCAGAAAGCTCAGTTTGTGCCAATTGAGCAGGAAATTAATCGCGATATCACGCCTTACGTTATCACTTAGCGAGCCTACGTTCCTTTTGACAATGTTCCACCCCATGTTCCCCGGGGAACATGGGGTGGAACATTATTCGCGTAGACCACGCGAGACAACACGCAAACAATGGAGGAACAACAAGACATTTCAAGACGTTTCTAGACGTTTCAAGACAGCATTCAAGATTGTTTCGGTATAATATATCATTTATAGACCCTCCGCTCGGGAATTCGTCGAAATATTACCCCTCGGGATGATCTCTCGGGGTAATATTTCGTCGAATTCCCCTGGCTCCGGGTCTATAAATGATAAATATCACATAGAGATCTTGCAGTGTGTCTAATACAGTGTTTACAAGTTCCCCAAGGCAATACACATATTCGTCTCTTAAATGACATCACAGTGTGGCTCGTTCCAGGCCTTTCTAATTTGCGGCTTTTTAATATAAATAATAATGATTAAAGAGTGATATCTTCCAAACGAAAAGTCCAAATAAAAAAACTGTAAATTAACTTACCAGCTATTTTTTCATCCTGTATAGATATTACTAAAAAACGAAAGGGCTGTTTAGGCACTTTAAGTTTTATTATTGGTTTCTTGTTGCATGTAGTTGTTCAATAATTCCTCCTCCTTCGAGAACGGCTAGTGTGCAGATTTCTCGCCAGAGTTGGATGTTATGAACGGACGTGTGATGTACCCTATCTCATCGTATAAGTAAATCAGTTATTCAGATTTATGTTTCCCTTTTCTCCTATAACATTTATTTTCCCTCTCAAAAGATAATTTCGAAAATATGTTTGAAATTCAGCTATAGCTCTTTTGTATAAGAAAAGTGTAAAGGAAATAATAATAATAATAATAATAATTTATTTACTTATATAGCGCTATTTCCAAAATAATGCCCAATAGCGCTTCACAATATAATCTAAGTGACTTATATATACTATATGTACTGATAATGTCAACAATATTGAAAACTCATAATAAAACTAAACAGAGCTATGACCATCAAAAGCTTGCTTGAAAAGGTAAGTCTTGATTTGTGCTTTGAAGCTCGACAGAGAAGATGCCATTTTTATTTCCTGCGGCAGAGGGTTCCACAAAAAGGGTGCAGCACAGGAAAACGCCCGGAAACCATAGGTGCGAAGGTTATAATTACTTGGAACCAGTCTGTTTCCTTTAGACGATCGCAGGCTGCGCCTAGGTATATACATGTCAATTAGGTCAGCCACATATTTAGGGGCTAGACCATTTAGTGCTTTATATGTTAATAACAGTAGTTTATACATTATTCTATATTCTACTGGCAGCCAATGCAAGTCATATAAGACTGGTGATATGATCATATTTGCGGCTAAGCGTGACCACTCTCGCAGCAGCATTTTGTACTTTCTGCAACCGATCTATGAGGTAGCTCGGGAGTCCATATAAGACAGCATTGCAAAAATCTAATCTGGACGCTACAAAAGCGTGCACTAAGGTTTCAGCAGATCGGCAGTTAAGATATTTTCGTATTCTACTTATGTTCCTCAAATGAAAGAATACAGCTTTGCACATATTTGTAATATGTTGCTCCATAGACAGAGATCAGTCCATCAGAACACCAATGTTACAAGCTTGAAGACTTCCATACACTGTATCATCGCATACTGACAGGCACTGTAGAGGAGGAAGCGGACGGTGACGCACGTTCAACAGGAGAAGCTCCGTCTTATCTCCATTGAGCTTGAGATTGTTCCAGGTCATCCACGCATCAACATCGCGTATACACGCTTCCATTCGAAGCTTCGCGGTATTCATATCTTCAGGATTATTCGACTTGAAGGTGATGTAGAGCTGTGTATCATCAGCGTAGAGATGGTAGTTCATGTCATGAAGTCTGATGAGATCCCCAAGAGGCGCGATATACATGGAGAAAAGGATCGGCCCGAGAACAGTTCCTTGAGGGACACCTGATGTAAGAAGTCGATCTGTAGATGAACCACCTGGGATAATGACGGTCAATTTTCTTCTGGATAGGTATGACTCATACCAATCATAGGCCTTTCCTGTGATTCCATATCTTGACCTAAGACGATGCAAAAGTATGTTGTGGTCCACTGTATCGAAGGCGGCTGATAGATCGAGTAACAGAAGAATAACGGAGTTCTGGCTGTCTAACGCTCGTAGGATGTCATTTTGAACTTTTAGCAGAGCTGTCTCTGTACTGTGATTGGTCTTGTACGCCGACTGGTAAAGCTCATCTAGATTATTGTCCGACACATGTTGACAGGTCTGGATAGCCACCACTTTTTCTAATGCCTTGGCCACAAATTTTAGATTAGAAATTGGGCGAAAACTGCTGAACTCATCCGTGTCCAGGGACACTTTCTTGAGACGTGGTTCAAGAATAGCATGTTTAAGACAGTCTGGTACATCAGCACTCTCCAAAGAAGCATTCACTATTCTTGTTATTACTGGAAGAAGAACGAAAAGGCAGCTTTTCAGAACTTCAGCTGGAAGTGGATATAGTTTGCATGACTTAGTAGATATCTTCTTGACCAATGGGGACAGTTCTTCGCAGTTCACAGGTGTGAAGCAGTCTAGCCTTGCTGCACATAGGGGAAAACTGGAGTCCAACAAGGGATTTGTAGTCTGAGCACTCTTCCGCAAGAGGTCATGTCTGATCGTGTCTATCTTACATTCGAAGAAATCAGCAAACTGGTTTGCCAACACCTCAGCAGATCTGGCGGGTGGAAATTGTTTCTCCTTTATCCCTTTGTTAAGATGATCGATTATCTTAAACAGTTCTCTTTGATCAGAGCCACAGGAGCTAATTAGTTCGCTAAAATGAGCTCTCTTAGCGCTTGATGTAAGGTTATTGACAAGGACTGATTGTTGGGCATACATCTCCCTGTGAACAGTCAGTCCGGTGAACAGTCACTCCACTTAACTTCCAATTATTCAGAAAACATAGAACAGTCGTTTGCTCTCATGAATCTTTGCTTCAACCAAAGTAACTTCACACATTGCCTTTCATCCTAGATAAAACCATTACTTATCTTTTCATGCAACGGTTTATTTTCTCTTATCTGATGGTGTATAAATTGATTATGGGGGAGGGACTAAGGAAATATACCACATTATCGGTGGTATTTCTGATTTGTACCAACTCAGAATTATCCGAGAAAAGGTGATTCCATAGAAAATTATTCGTTGCAGTTGATAACAAAAGATTGCTTGCTTATAAAGCTGCAGGTTGATAAAGGTGATACGTTGGACAGGACATTATGACAACTATGTCTATGGATAAAACTTCACGGGCTAATGCCCTATGATTATTGGGAATAAACACAGCATCCTAATAAGAAAGTTATTGCTGCAAAATTATGAAAATACATTAAATGACGATGAACAATAAAGAAAGAAACAACAGAAAATAATGCTAGTCCAGTGTTTTGATGACGTTAAATTAAGCGAAGTACAAAGAACAAGAAATACAAGATTGATTTTGTAATAAAAAGTGCCATATAATGGACTACTCAATAATCTCGACTGTTTGGTCTTTACAGTGAAATACCAAACCTTGCCCACTATTGCTCGGCCAATACAGCAAGATCTCGGTTAGATATTTCTCCATAAAGACCTCAGTCTTGGTCATTAAGTATAGTTAATATTAAAATTATTTTTTGTGTCAACAATCCAATCCCTCGATCTTTAAAAAAAACAAATTCCCTGTCGCAGAAAGAGTCAATCAGTCAATATCCCATCAGTGTTCCCCCGTGCACCCTGGGTTAACATATCGATAGCCTGATATTTACATCACAAAAATTAATATCTCTAGTGAAGGAACATGGGCTAATATAATTATTCAGGCAGCTTTAACTTTCAAATGGTCATAATTTTGACAATTCATATCAATGGAACAGCACAAAATTTTTCCAAGGCTACAATTATACAGCCTATAAATGGCCAAGGAACAAACTTATGTTAACGCTGTGCTTATGTGCACAACAGACCCAAAAATATGATAATCGCAACCATACAAAACAAAGTAATACAGACAATTTCTTTAAATTACAAGCTGTCAAATCGGTACTCATATTAGTGCTGACTGCTGAACAGCTCAACACCCGAAACAAATCTACAATTGTATTTCTAAAATTCAATTAACTCTTTCCAGTCCGGCCCAGTCAAAAGGGGTCATAGAAGACCCCCAATTCGTCAATCGAAAAACACGGCACGCGGTAACGCAAGATTAAAAATTGAAATTCGACAAGCACCAGAGACATGAGATCCACTCACACGCCAAGTTTGATTTGATTTCATAAACAACTCTGCGATTGGTGGCATTTTGAGTTTTCAAGATGCTACGCGGGCGTGCAAGATGGCCTTTTCTAGAAAAATGTAAATTTTTCAACCTGATTTATGATAATTAATGCTAATTTATATAAACATAATGTGTTTTGTTCGGGAAATTCAAAAGCATTGGTAACAGCCGGTTTATTGGGCTTTCAGAAAAGGTATAGGTTTTCGCAACAGTTATGAATATTTCCCGAGATATCAATAGAACAAAGAGGTAGTTCAATTTTGGATGTTTTTCAGTAGGACATGAAAGAGTTAAACCCAATAAAAATTTCTAATAATCAAATGAAACACGAAGTTAATACCGAAACTACAGACCGCTTTACAAAAGTTCAGGAGTCTAATTTCTAACAAAATAATCTCGCAGGTTATTCTGTATCCATTGTTTTCCATTATAAAAACGCAGAGACTAGCTGCGCATACCTGTCCCTGTCCTGACGGTTGAAAATATGCTGAATCATGACACAATCGAACGTGATAGAAATATCCTGAATATCAGACCTTTATTTTATATCCAGGCTCGTCTTCCCCTAACAGACAACCTGCCCTTTATCCTACATCATATTTGATACTGTAAGTCCACAAAATCCCTGTTTTGAGAAGAATATATCGCTCCTTGGGTCGGCCATTTCGATAAATCGAAATTTCAGCTCGCGCGTGCGCAATAGCATGTTAACATAAAACTGCGGGACACATCTTATATATTCGAGACATATACAAAGTAAATTGAAGTCAAAACACCACAACGTAATAATGTTTCCAGCCCTAGGATGTTAACACTATCATATGAATGAATCTGACTCTACATATGAATGAATATATATATATATATATATATATATATATATATATATATATATATATATATATATATATATATATATATATATATATATATATATATATATATATATATATATATATATATATATATATATATTTATATCTTGTGAATTTTCGCCACTCATCACAATACTGCAAAGTTTAAAAAACTTGCGCTAAAAATGACGTACCACATTCTTTGTAAGGCGGAGATTTTCCATTACAGCGCCGCATGACTCCAGATGTAATTCTGTATGCATTACAGCAGTCAATTAATCCGCTTGTGTACCTGCGTTGAAGAAGAGATAAGGCAAACACTGATTACAAATAAATTATGAATATTAATTTAAATTACTATCTTACCAATTAAATTCCTAAATTACTTAATTAAGTATAATAGCAAGAGTAAAAATATGTGTACTAAAATTTGAGTTATGGTACAACGCCAGACTAAATGAGAACAAATGACAAGACAATTTAAAATACGGGACAGTCATCTGGACAATTTATTGCATATACCCTAAGTAATATGTAATAATATATAATATATAATAATATAATTATGCAGGGGGTGAATAGAACTTGGCTAAATAAATGTTGATGTCATATGACGTCTCGCGTGAAATTATCTATTTATATTATAACCACCTGAAGTACACGAATTTTCATCGTTATTCCAGAGCAATATGATCAATCACGCAAGCCGTTTTTGCAAATTTTAATTTTTATATTCAATAGATGGATCCTATGATTTATCTATTCTGGTGATGCAGGAAAGTAGACGATTGATGAATATTAACAGAGATGAATGCTGTAACTAAAATATTAAATACTTTTCTGGTATATATAAGATCAATTCGCGACAATAGAATATGTTTTAGACAACTGGGGACTGCAGCCCCACGATCCGCACGAATACGTTAAAGTGTATATAAAATAAAATTTAAATTTGTCTTAAATTTAAATTGAAAACTGTTGCAAGGCACAATGTCGTTTAACGCACTTCTGTATCTCACTCGGTTCTGGACATATTTAGATATGGAAAGATGTGCAAATGAATAAATTCATTATTTATGATAAAAACCTTGACACAATATTTTCATTTACTGTGTAATCCAGTTAATCTTTAAAATAATTTTACAAAATCATGTGAATCTTGACACATAGATAGAAATAAACATTGCTAACCTAATATGTTAATGATATATCGGATCTTGGCATCAAATCCAAATTGATCGTTTATTCTGACGATACTGTTTTATCTGATCGTTTATGTTGACGTTTATGCTGACGATACATCGCAGCCAAATATGTTAATCTAATTACAGATACACTAAACTCTGATCTTATAATTATTGGCAATTGGTCAATTCATATTGGCAATTGGTCAATTTGCACCAAGAGAAACTGAAAGCTGTACTTTATGGGACACACAAACGCCTGTCAATCAATGGTCCAACTTTCTATTTATATATATGCCATCAAGATCTCAGGTATACAAATATCTTGGAGTAAATTTTGTAGACTAAATTTTAGTGGACTAAATTTTAATGATCATCTAGATCACACGTGTTCTCGAGTTTCAAAATGACTTGGTGCTCTTCGGCTTATCAGATCCTGTTTAACCATCCATGTTGCACTTACGATCTACAATGCAACTATCCCCCATTACTGGATTATTGTGACAATTCCTGGGATTGTCTCAGCTATGGATGCATACCGCATCCACCAGATTAGATAGACTTCAAGCCAGAACATAACAAATCATTTGCAAGCGGAGTATGAATGGATACTAAGCTTTTATATCGCTATCGCACAGAAGAAAAATTTACTCAGCTCTTTTTACTTTTAAATGTAAAAGTTATTTTAAAGTGAATAAACCTAATTATCAAGCAAGAAACAATAAAATGAAACTAGTAGTTCCAAAAACCAAATGGAATTTTCTGAGCGAGGCTTTTTTAATAACATCATATGCAACAAACAGATGACTGTCTGTATGCAATTGTCTTAAGAAACTAAGGACGCCGTTGTTGCGGTTTTTCTTGAATAAACCTTATTTTTCTCACGACAACTGCACGACGCGTCCTCGAACCAGTTCTCCTCTGTAAAACCGACGTCCTCTCGACGTCCTTGTCCTGTTTTCTAAATGTGTCTAATATTCGAGTGAGGGTTAGGTAAGGTTTTAAAAAGAACCGAATTAATCATACCCTTATACTAACTCTCCGCCTAAAATTAATCCTTATACTAACCTTCTTACTAACACTCGAAGTCAACTAGTTTTCAGTTTTTCCGCAGAATTTTGATTTCTTGTTTACAGGCGATACATGTACGATCGTCAAGCTCAAATTCTCAAAAAATGTTTCGGATTGCCAGTGAGACGCCCTAACTATTTAGCTACCGAGACCTCGCTATAGAGAGCGATGGTTACAATGATGTACTGCAACCATGGTTCGATTGATATATGTACTGCGTATGCGGCAGTCACTGTATATCAGTTATCATAAATTTAGCTAGCTGCTGGATTGTTTCAGGGCAAATGCTGGTGGCTCACGCAGCACTATAGAAGAGCACTTTAAGGATACATGATTTTACTATGAAGTTCATATTGGCAAGTTTCCAGAGGATATGTCTCCAGCTTTCTGTGCTGGATAATTGCACCTTAAAGAAGTATTCAAATTGGATCCTGATAAATATTTGACAGATTGAATTACAGACATATATGCCTTCTTCGAAGATGATCTGCCAGAAACAACACCTGGCGCATTTAAAAGAGAAGTAAAAATCTCATGGCAAGAACATTACAAATCCACAAATGAAACAAGTGGCATTGCTTCAGTTGTGGAAAGAGGTTTTAGCCTATACTGAAGGTGACATATTTTCTTTGAAATTCACAGTGATCAAGATATATCTGATATCACCAATGCATGCATGTGAAAGAAGATTCAGCACACTGAGACTGGACCAGAAGTACCATTGGCGAAGACAGATTTAATGGGTTTCCAATGCTTCCTATGTTCACACAGGCAAAATTGTACCTGGAACTATTGGCAAGAAAATTCTGGATCGATATAATCCAAGTATAGATCCATTGGTGGTTTGAATTAATGCAGTAGCTCTTTTTATATTATGTACATGTGTGTAGAAGTATGAGTTATGCATTGTAAAAACGACCAATTTGATAGGTTTTCTCAGACTCTATATTTGAATTTAACCAATTTGAATATTAAAATAACTAAATATTTTGGTTAAAATGACATAGTTTGGTTGTTTCAACCAATAAATTTGGCTGTTTCAACCCATAAAAAATGGGCAATTGATGAGTCTGGGACAACCGAAGCAATTGCTTTGTTTTAATCAATCTGTTTTTACAGTGTGGGACTGTCAGTAAGAGAGCAAGCTCTTTAAATTTTCCTGCAATTTTCAATGGAGAATTTCGACACAACTAAATTAAAACCTGTCGCTATTATCGTACTTTTCGCACTTGGCTTTGACCTTTTAGCCGTGTCGAGGACAACGTTTAAATGAATGCTTAGATGTATTAATATATACAGTACACTGCTCTTCTGAATGTACAAGGAGAGCTTGGCGTAGACAGACGATATACACTCATATCCTCAGAAAAATATTTCTACATGTTGACATGCTGTTTCCAAATGTAATACGACATCCACATAATACAATGTAAAAATAATAATAATCCAGTTCCATTAAAATTAATCGACATGGTTAACCTACACTACAGAGTAGACGGAAAATTGTCTACTTGAGCGACATTTGAACTCGTACCTTCGGGATTCCTGTCTGCTGCTCTATCAGTTGTGCAACCGCGTCAACTTAGAAAAGCGTGATAATTTTATCCATTTAAGTGCACAAAATATTTTCTTGACAACTTCTTATGATAATCGTTAAGAATTTGTAATGTTTTGATTCTATTTCAGAATCATACTCAGGGTAACATGACAATTAATCAACACGATTAAGCAACACTACTAAGTCGACGGAAAATCTGAAAAACAATTTAAAATATGTTCTCTATTTCTATTAACCATGGCTATAATTATGTACGTTTGTGTATAGTTTTTTGCGATATGAACTATGATTTCCTATATTTCGTTAACTGCTGTTTAAGAAATATTAACAATACATTATAGGTTGATGTCCGTTTTAGCCTTTTGACATTTCAATCTATGAGACACTTCAACAAGTGTGACGGCCGTAAACTTTCGCTGATATAAAAGTGCCTTCACCTTGCCAAGATGTTATCGAGCGTGCCCATTTCGGTGAAACATTCTGCTTTATTCACTGTATGCTCTAGAATATCCCTTGGTTGTTTCAAATGACTTCGAAAATATAATTATGACTTAACTGAGCATAAAACGATCACTGCTAATTGACCATTCATGACGCGGAACGAATCCTTTTCACTACCGATTGGTTTCCAATTGCTAACACCACAGCGAGCGAGTGACTTATATGTGGACAATTGGCCCGATTCTCTAACTCGTTACAATGCACCGTATATACAGGAGAGAAAATGGTAACTTCGTAAATTGAAAACAGTCTTTTTGTAACTTTTTGATGTTATGTTTTCTATTAATTTTTGGATTTGTTGACGAAATAAAACATCGGGCGAACATTAACTAATTAAACCAGAACGCACAGAGCGCAAATGTTAAAAAAAACACTGCAGTCTATCAGAGAGTGTTTCCGTTTGACAAATCTCAACGCCGACTTCCAGCAATTGACTCGGTTCTGTCTCTACTACAATCGATGGAAATCTGTCATTGACTTAATCACAAAAATTAAATTTCAATTTCAAAAATTACAATATTTATTTCAGAAAATATATACTTTCAGACATTTATAGCATTGTTTCACCGTGTCATCGGCTTCACTGATCACTAAATAATGACTGGAACGAGCAACTATTGTTCGTGAAATCGGAAGTAGCTCGTGACGACCATCTTGTTGGTGCCGCGTTATATAGTTTTACTATATAGGCGACATAGACTATCTATCTCTGATCGTTTAAGATGCTAAAACGAATCAGTTGTCCAAGGTTTTCCCATGATATAGAACACAAACTACGGCGCCAAAATAGTATGAAGCCGGAATTAGCATGTGCATCTTCCGCGCTCGATTAGGCGGGCGGGAAAGGCGGGCGGCCGCGCCCTAATCGGCATCGTTAATTTTGTAATGGAGCAGTAGTTTGTGATCTAAATTACGGTAAAAACCTACGACAACTGATTCATTTTAGCATCTTAAAACAGCAGAGACAGATTGTCTCTGTCGTCGAAAGCAAAAGTATATAGCGTGGTATATTCAAGATGGGCGCCGCGAAATATTCCAGGCTTCATTTTTTCGCAGCATCTAAACAATAGTTTCTCGATCCAGTCTTCATTTAGAGATCAGTGATCGTCTTTCACGATCCACGCCGTCTCCACTAATTGGCCTTCAACTCCCTGGCAGGTAAATTTGCTCTACTGTTCTATACCATTGAGCGTCATTCTTCGGAGCAGCCTTTCGGTCAATTTCGGATTGTACTAATTTTTGATTAATCAAGTACTGCCCATGCATGTCAAGCGGACATGGTTGCGTTCGCGACGTTTCACGATGCGCTAAAATGATTGTGTAGGAGCCACGTTGTCTTTCTTTCCTGTCCTTTAGTTTATCCACTTACGTACGTTCTTTGCGTCAAGAGCTCGCGAGCACCGCCTTCTCCTTAAAGCCAATCACGAAAGGTGGCGAGATATGGTCGGCTAATACGTTTCAAGATCGCAAGCGTTCTCATGCCATTTTAGGAGATTCGACTCTGAGGCTGTTTCGGAATGGCAACTTTAACGTTGGCGAATGCACGAAAATCATCGTTGTAACCAAGCCCTTATAATGTCCAAAGTAACTGATTAATGCCAGTGAACATGGCACGCACACTACTGGGGTAGTCTTTGACGACTACTTTAAGTTTGAAGAAATTATCGAGGTGAGTTTCCGAAACGTTTGGGTGCTTTAGACTCAATTTCGACCAGTTTAGCCTCGAGGTGAAGTTGCGCGATGACATCCTTTGATTGTTGTATTTTATATAAAAGTGTTGTTCTGTGCAGGTATTAATGTATAAATAGAAATCGAATAATCTAAAAGCTTGATTCCTGAGGCATCACACTATTCTTGGCATATGAATTCCAAGGTTACTTGGTTACTCGTGGTTACAAGGTTACTCATACCCAGTCCTTTCAGCGAGCTATGTATACCAACCAGAATTTTCATTTGTTAAATATTTCCCATTAAACATTGGCTCAAGCGCGCATGTCCCGTTATAGAACGTTGTCTTCGAAGCAGCCATGCATATAAAGACTCGAAAGTGGTTTATAAGCTTCTTCTTTTAGTCTCTTGACAGAAAATTCATGCTAATAATAATAAATCATGCCTTTACTTGCTTGTGGAAGTATTCATCAAGGCCATGGTTGCTTTATTTACAAGTCTCGAGGAAAGTAGTGCTCTTTTATGAGTTTATCGGCTCTGTTAACCGCACAAACTGTTCAAGTGTTAACCGTACATACTGTTGAAGTGAACGAGTGAATCGACGACGTTTTAGTGAAGGAAACAAGATGTACCTGAGTGGTTTAATAACGTTATCATTCCGCGTGAGGTCTTTTTGTCACTTAAAAACTTACCAACTGTTGCCGTTTGTTGCCGTTGGTTAGCAGACAAGTTAAACAACTGATCCATTGAGACAAAGATATCGCCCGTTGACGCAAATGACTACACAAAATCACTAGTGATGCTGAGAAATATTGATTTGCCCATTGTGATGGAGCCCGTTGAAGTACAAAAGCTATCAAATGTTTTAACAAATGTTGGTCTGGGTTACGAGAATGCTATAAAATAGGATTTTTTAAATAAAATAAATATGTATAACCCACTGTTCAGGGGAAGCACTTTCCTTGCAATAGTATTTTTTAGTTATAAATATATTACCTTCCATATCTGGTTGTTAATCCTAGTTTATTTTGGTCCCTTGCAACGAAAATGACATTGCTACTTGCCTTGGTTTTCTGTTTCTAGCACATTTAATGACGCCTCCACAACATACATTTTACAAGGTTGGAAATAGGGTTATGTCAAACATCACATCTAATTTTAATATAATTTTTGTTCTCTTCAATTTTCCCATGACCTTTGAAAATTTGGCAACTTTTATGCTCAGCGGAATTCCTATTAAGGGGAGCAACAGGGCAAAATATGAAGGAACATTTTTAGAAAAACAGATTTCTGTTTTTTTTTGCATTTTCTTAGACTAAAACTATTCTACTTTCATAAATCTGACTCCAAATTATGATATTCGGGCTATTTTCAGAAATAAATGACAATTTATACCATTAGATTGAAGTACTGTTGTTTGTTGCCATGGCAACCTTAGTAGTTTTTGTCCCAAAACATGCAATTTCGTAGCCGCTTTTCATTTTTGAGGTGTGATATAGATAGGGGACAAGAAACGAGTCATGGTATCCCTCTAAAATTCAAAATGAGTTGTGGATTTTCAATGTTCGTGCTACTGCCCGTCATCGTGTGATGTGAAAATTGCATGTCCCCACTAGCAAGAATATCAATCAAGGTAGTGTAAGGAAGGACAAAACGAGGGTAGAGCAGTCATTGCAGAGGGCAACAAAGGTGGCTCAGGATGCCAGGCAAGTGATACGTAATGCGAAGCACAGAGAGGAAGAAAGGAGGAAGGCCGCTGAAGGCATCACATATGCCAGTGGGGCTTTCAATGAAGACTGACTGTGTGTTACTGAAGGCAGGAAGATGCCTGAAACCTCCGAGCAAAGAAAAACCACCCAGCCAAGGAAAAAATAAGGAACTAAGATGAAAGGCTGATTATTTCTTTTTGAAAACTTGAATAGGTATATTTGAACTTTAAGGGCATTTTTCTCAAAAACGTGATTTTTGGCAGTGGCGTTTTGCCTTCCACTATTAACTCTGTGAGCATTTGATGGATTTTCCTCAAATTTTGTACAACAATTCTATTAGTAATGTTCTGTGTTCCCATGGGGCACTTTTTCGATTACTATTTTCATTAAACTTTTGCCTGGAATCCAGATTGGTTTCCATGGCAACCAGGACTCAAATCACAAATCCCCCCATGGGAACATTCATTGTCCAATGCTATAGTTGCCCCGTAAATATAAAGCTATAACCTGAAATTTCTGCTTAGAAATGTGGGGGGTGGGGGCGCGCAGAAGGACTGGAGAAAGTTAACAACAAACATGTGTAATTCGATGTCTCCTTGCACCGGGCAGCAATGCAAAATATAACCAAAAGTGAAATAATATGTTCAATCAATTGTTGTACTTTCGAATTTACAACTAGTTTTCTCCATTTTTGATGTCAACTACCCCTTAAACAAGATGTTGTTCCCCTTAAACAAGATGTTGCTCCCCCTTAAACAAGATGTTGTTCCCCTTAAACAAGATGGCAGTGGAAGATGAACGAAATATAATTGTTTTCGGTTATATTTCTCCTTAGTTATAGCTCCAGTTCTATATCTTTCTTTTGAAGAAATTTCCTATTTTTAGTTGGAAAAGCACTGCTTTTATCGCCAGATTTATTAAAAAGATGTATCTAATCTGTGATCTTAAGCTGCCAGCTTGCGGATGGAGAGCTGGGGAAAGTTGGGAAACCGATCTGTAGTGTCCAAACCGGAAATGAGACCTGGTATATATATCATGTGATCGAAGATCATAATAAAAACAGTCTTTACTCCGGACTTTATCTCCTGTGGCTATCCATTGAATAAAAGAGAAGCTTTAGTCCAATTAGCGTAACAATTGCAACATTTCCTTCATTGCCGACATTTGCCATAAGCCATGAATCTGGCGCCGTTGGAAGCATGTGGAAAAGGTGTGTCGCAAGTTTTACAAATCTGCTCATTGCGCTCAACATCACAGAAAAATTGAGACCGCAAAAGTATATGTTGTTGCATCATCCTGCATGGTGAAGAAATTAATGAGATTTTTTACACGCTTCCAGATACATAGCCGAAGAAGGTGAAAACCCGGTAGATAACGCGATCGACGTTCTTACAACCTATTTCCAACCAAAACAAAATGTTACCTATGAGGAATACGAGTTCCATCTAGCCAAATCGATTAAAACGGCTATCTTCATTATGTTCACAGATGTTGACAGGGAAATCAAATCGCAAATTATTCAAACTTCGAAACTTCGTCATAAAGCCCTCAGTAAACTCAAATTCAGTCTTGAACTGTTGCTAGCATACGGATAGGCGATGAGAAAGAGGACACACAAGCTGCGAAGCTAGAGGACCGAACAAAGAACGAAGTCAAACTGGCCCAAAGCGGAAGTCTTTACTCTGGCATTAAAAAAATCATGAATAAAAAACAAAAGCCATAGAGCACCACCAAATTGTTGATCTACAAAATGTGAAAATTGCGGAGGTCCGTAGCAATAGCAAGGGCACAGAAAAACCTGCCAGCGTTTGGTAAATAATACAGGAAATGTAGAAAGAAAAACCATTTCAAAACCGTGTGTGGGCTTCAATGTGTATATAGGAGGTCTTAAAAAATCGAAAGCCTCCATCGCAAGGAAACTAAGTACAACATCAGTTACCGCGAGAGGTTATTACCGATTTTCTACTGGCACGAGTTCAAGCCAGTATAACGGAAACTTATAGTTAGATATGGAAAGGGACAGAGGGAAATAACACGGCAAACCTATTTGAGCACTTCTTTCAGGCAAGATTTTGAGAATGCATGATATTGTTAAAATTATAGACAAAACTGATATATCGAAAACGGTTGAAAGAGATGGTTTCATGGGCGTATAAGTTGCATGAACACGTGTGTACCGCATACTAATAAATTATAAATTAATAATAAATTATAATTAGATGTTATCCATGTAAGACCCGGCAGTTTTGCTATTGTGATTATATATAAATTAATAATGTATAACGTATCTCCAATAAGTTTGATACGGTGTTGCCTTCTAATGATTTTTCTCCTCAGGCTGCACTCATCTGCATTGGTCATTCCAAAGATCATTTAGATAACTATCCGACAACAATTAAATTACAGGTTCTATAAATATTTTATGGTGAAGGCAAATTACGAGTATTGGAATGTATACATTTTAAGACCAAGCCGGGACCACTTGCGAAAAATAGAGGCCTTCCGGCTGGAATCGAACCTATATATAATATCAATAGTAGTGTAAATCAATATCACGAGTAGTCTAAATCCTTAATTGCACGAGTAAAATCATATGATTACTCATTTATTATATGCATGACAAAATTACGACACGTGCGCTTCATCTTCTTCCAAGTCTTTAAAAACGTCTTGTCTCATTAGTTGACAACAAACCTTTTCACTCTTGGTGTTCTTTGTACTCATTTCAAAATATTTACATGGAATTTTTAACTCCTAGTGTATCACAAGTCGTTGGAAAAGTGAAAACTTTCCATTGCAGAATAGGCCACCATTTTGAATTTTATTGTCAAACTTGTTCCCAGTGTCTTCTCTCTTTTCATTTATTGCACTCGAGTGCAATAAATTATTTTATTGCACTCCTTTCAGCCAATCAGAATCCAGTAATTTTGTAATGTATATAATAAATATTGATATACTAAAACATATTTGTAACATGAATGTTACAAATATTCAGGTTGAAGACATAACTCCTTCTATCCTATTAAATATTCAGGTTGAAGACATAACTCCTTCGCTCGCTGACGATTCTTCGTCAATCACAATTCAAGATAACCAAGTAACTCAACGTCCAGATTGCCTCAACTTCGTCCCTAGTTTTCTTCTGTCTAATACGATGTCCTTGGCACCAAAGATCGACGAAATTCGTTCAGTTGTTCTTAACCACCCTGTCGATTTCGCATGCTTTACCGAGACATGGTTGACAGACTTAGTTCACAACAATGTTATTAACATTCCAGGCTTTAACATTGTTCGCCGAGACCGCGTTAATGGTCAACATGGTGGTGTTTGTTGCTATGTCAACGACTCTATTCCCTACGAGGTCTTATCTCAGTATCATCATGACCTTTTTGAGGTACTATGGATTAGAGCCCGGCCTTTTCGCCTCCCGAGAGGGTTTTCATCCATCATTATCGGAATAGTATATCATCCACCTAGTTCTAATGCGCCAGCCATGAACGATTATTTATTCTGTCAACTTTCAGCCTTCGAGTCTGGCTTTCCTAATACTGGCACTGTTCTTCTCGGTGACTTCAACAAGTTGAACGTTAGTGGGTTTTCTAGACATTTTAGACTTAAACAATTGGTCAATTTCCCAACTCGCGGAAATAATACCTTGGATTTAATACTAACTGATTTAAAAGAATATTATTCAACCCCTGAGAAATTGTCGTCATTTGGTCTCTCTGATCACCTGACTATTCTGCTTAAACCGAAAACAAGAGTTTTCTTGTCGGCCTTCATGATCATTAGGTTTTCCTCCAGGCAAAGGTTGCATCTTCGCGATCCATTTCGATAAGCCGCGGCGCGTCTAACAATTGACCATTTTACATTAAAATCGCGTTTTTTTCTTTTTAAGTTCCAGATGTGTTTTGACAGCTCCGTTTCATTTGCGTGCTTTTCGTTGCGGAATGATTTAAGATGGTTGCGATAACGCTGCTTGAAATCATTGGCTGTCATACATATATATTAGGTAATATTTGGCATTTCAATCGATCAAACTACATGTTGAAAGGATTTATGGTGAAGGAAAATTTCGAGTGTTGGAATACATGCATTTTGAGACCAAACCGGGACCAGTTGCGAAAAATGCAACTTCAAGGCCTTCCGGCTGGAATTGAATCCGCGACCCTGATATGCTAGTGCAGTGCTCTGACCACTGACCTACGGAAGCCGTTGCCGAGAGCCTAGTTACGAGTCCTGTATATATGGTGGTAATGCCGGGATAAGATTCTGGGTATATTATAGGTAATATTTGGCATTTCACTCGATCAAACTACATGTTGAAAGGATTTATGGTGAAGGAAAATTTCGAGTGTCGTATATATATATATATTTATATATATATATATATATAGTGGTGGTAATGGCGGTATCGATTCCAGGGTCACGGGTTCAATTTTAGCCGGAAGGCCTCTCAGTTGCATTTTTCGCAACTGGTCCCGGTTTGGTCTTTAAATGTATATATTCCAACACTCGTAATTTTCCTTCACCATAAAATCCTTAGAACCAGTAATTTAATCGACTGAAACGGGGTTTAGGTTAGAAAACCCATTAGCGGGGGGTTAGGATTTGGATCTTTGTTGTGTTCGGGTTGGGTTCTAACATTAGATTAACCATTATCCTTAATTTAGAGCGATTTGTAAATTAAGGATAATAGTTAATTTAAGGAAGAGACCGGGTTGCTGATTTTGCATCGGGTTTAAGTAGTAATATATATATATATATATATATATATCAATGTGTTTGGGATTGGAACCGAGCTCTAAGCCAATCAGAATCAAGAATAATTTGAATGGATCAATCAGAGCACAGCACAATCCCGTATTTCCAGGAGGGTTGAAGCTTTTTAAGGTGTGGTCACCCTGTATAGAGCGACCAGCCATCAAATCAGGGGGATATGCACCTGGTCGTATACAAGAGGTTTTTTGTATTAAAATTATTCAAAATAAGGTGGTCGCGGTCAAGAGTATATATATCACATTTCTCGTGTTGTTGTACGACCAGTTTTTTGATAATCCTGAGTTTAACGACCAGAGATTGAAGGTCATTCAAGGTGAATAGTGTTAAGCAAGTACTGACGTCATTTGCTATACGGGGTTGAAAGCAGTGGTGTACAAGGAACAGGAGGTTTAAGTCGTAGAATTTAGTGTTCTGACCAATTGATGATCAGTGTGGAAAAGTTCACCGAGAAACCAAACATGTCTAAAGTGAAAGCCCAGAAACCAAACATGTCTAAAGTAAAACTTTTAGACATGTTTGGTTTCTGGGTTTTTACTTTAGACATGTTTGGTTTCTCGGTGAACTTTCCCCACTGATTATCAATTAATCGGAACACGAAATTCTACGACTAAACATCCTGTTCCTTGTACATCATTGCTTTCAACCCCATATAGCATCCGTGCCAGCACTTAATCAAATCATCATTCACACTGTGATATATATACCCACGGACACCTTGATTTGAAAAAAAAAATACAAAAAATCTATTATACATAACCATCATACCTCACCCGATGTGATTTATACTTACGTGTTCCATCCAATTCCATATTATTTAATTGAAGACTTGTTTTTTGAAAATAAAAATAAACAGTTTTTGGAAAAACTGTTTTTTTTTTATTTGAAGTAATGTTTTTAAACACACATTTTGAATTAATCATAGAAATTTCTGTCGTGGAGCTCTTACCTCGACGCCATCTTATGGCCGAATGACTGATATTCCCTAGTTACTGTATTTTTAAAAATGATATTTCCTCATAATATTTTAAGATGATATATCTCATAAAAATTATTTGGATGTTTTTTCTTCTAAAAAGTTTGAGAGATAGTTGAAAAAAACCTCAAAATAATTTTAGATGAATTATCCAATAAAAATATTAGAGGTGTAAAAGTGTTTAAATAAATTTGGAGAAAAACCTCAATAAATTTTAAGAGAATTGTAGAGTATATAAGCAGATGTTATTTCATATTTTATCAGTTGTGTTGTGTTTTGCTCGCTTGTAAGTTGTGCTTCGGTACAAGACTCTGACATCTTCCAATGTTCTGTTTTTTATTAAACTGCATTGGTGCGCGATCACCCGTAGTCGAATTTGCGATTCGAATGAGATTGACTCAGGTCCATAGCGACAATACTGGTCATCCCTTGTTCAATGAATTGCTTATTTTACGCAAGGGTTGTTCGTTAGCATATGATGAAAGAGTTAGCTATAGTAAAAACACACACACGATGGAGAAGTTGGATGAATATATATATTTAGACACACGAAACAATAAAAGTATTTATACATATAAATTTGTAATATCGGTGAAGGGCTTTCTGTGCGGGTATAACACCCCGCGATATGTCACCCCTACAAATTAAAATATAAAATATCAGTTTTTCATTTTGACCATTCTATCTGTACTCTCAAAGTACATAAACTCCTCATCCCGAGAGTCCACGTACCCCCACACACGAGGGTCTTCGTCTTCGTCTTCCGACGGCGTGTGCGTGTCGAACGAGTACTCCGAGTCCGGCGGGGCTCAGAATGCCCACTCGCTCTCCCCATCGGAGACTAACAGCACTCCGGGTATCTCCTCTTCGATATCTTCGGTAGGGGGAGGGGGTGGAGGGATGGTTTCTTTCTAAGAGAAATATAAAAAACATAATAAATACATGTCGATTTTACAGACAGTAAAAAACATTGCTATCTTACATTTTCTTCTTTTTTGACCGCGTTTGTGTTGAACGGTTTCGTGTTTTTATCTTTGTCTGTGTCTGCGTCTCTTTTGTTGTTATCCATTTTCCGTTTCTTGTTCGTCTTTTGCTTCGTGCCAGTGTGAAATCGTTTTGGTTTGAGATGCGCCTTCGTGCTTATTTTATAATCATGGTCTACCGTCTATTACAATGGTTTGCGGCTTTAACCAATCAGAGTTTTTATAATCAAACCTCCCCCGTATCTATCCAATCAGAGCTCGTTCATTAAAGCCTTCATGTCAAAACAATTGAATTATTATGGGTAGGAACAATACGTGTTGTTAAACGCTTAGGGATGCGAATATATAATAAGCGTCTTGTTCTATTCGCTCCCTTTATGTCAAAACAGTTTGATTAATAATAGGGGTAGGAACAATGAATCTTAAGGACGCGAATATATAATAAGCGTTTTGTTCTGATTCCTCCCCCTATGTCAAAACAGTTTGATAAATAATATGGGTAGGGGGACAATGAATTTACTTGTTGGGATTAGCGGCCATTTTGTTTGTGTACTTTGGTAGCTACGATTTTTAATGAGTTCTAACCTTAATTACTTGTAGGGATTAGCGGCCATTTTGAAGGGATTAGTCCCTGTGAAATATATATTTCCGTAGGGGTATGTGTTTAAATACGTCTATTTTCTAGATATTTAAGCATTTTTACATTTATTTAAACATATTTTTATGCTTTTTGATACTTTATTTTACAATTTTCACACAATTTAGTATATATTTTTATATCCCCGTTAAACTATTTTGCGCGATAATATAAGTATTTGGGAGAGAGTTCATTAATTCATACATGTCAAAACAGATGATAAATGGTTTTTAATGTTTAACGTACAAATTCTGGATTGGTACAACACATTGTGTATACGTTTGCAAAGAAGATGTGCTTGCCAACGAGATCTTTTTGGTTTTCGTTTCGATGAACCACAGCAACAATAATTCCAGCTTGAACACCCATTCGGGTATTATGATGCGAGGTGAGCTTAAAATCTTTTAATATTATCCCGCACCGGTTATCTAGCCAAATTTTATCTTCTTTCATGAAGTCAACCACATAAAAATCAGAGTCCTTGCACATTGTATATAGAAATTCAGAAGTGTATAACCTCACGTTATCAAGTTTAATTTCGCATATATCTATACTTGTTGTCATGATGAGTTTTGTCTAATAATAAAAATGTTTTTGGGGAGAGAGATGTCTATATATACAAAGGATTAATCTTTTACAATGAATATATAATGATTGGTAAGATACACGCTTTTACCCATCTTATCGTGCTGGGGTGATTCGAATTCTATTTTAAAGTAATTGTTATGTTCATGGTTAAAGAAAAGGTCATACATCTGTGTCGGTTCGCCAGCGGACATGGGTATGGGTCTTGAACCAATTAACTGTAGATTTCGTTCACGACATCGATCCCTCATAGATATTATATCTATAAATTTTGCTTGATTCATGGTTGGTAGGGTGGAGGTTCTTCGAGTTGTACATTCACAAATTGTCCGATCAAATGTGAAAAATCGTCCGATGAGTAGGTGTATATATATTTCTCATCCCATAAAAATAATATCTTATATATTATTCTATCGGCACGTGCATTGTTGGGTAACATATCCACTTTACGACATTCAAGCACTTGATATTCAATATGTGAAAAATACTTTGCTAAATCGATCAGTATTACCAACAGAGGATTTTCTTTAGTACCTGCAATCATTTTGAAAGTGTTCTAAAAAAAAAATGACTACTAACATGTGTTTTTATATCTTTTCCTACAACGTTTTTACCGATAAATATTTTTAAGCAATATGTACTTGCATTATTAAGTCAACAAAAAGATTAAAAAGATTTACATGTATTAGTATTCGTCGGTAATCGTCTTATAATATTGATTTTATCGTTCAACCAATGAGAGTACCCCGATTATTTATTGGGGAATTAAGTTCAACCAATCAGGATACCCCATTTTTTTAACGTGTTTTTTATAAGCGTTTGTTCCTAATTTTTTTAGTCACAATATCATTATGGCTCGTGTGAAGCAGACTCATAAAAATATTGAAAGTGGAAAATCAATTTCTTGGGTTGAAAGTAGGGGAAAAGATATTCCTAAAATGTTAAAACAACGTCGTCTAGAGCGACAAGAATATCGTAATAAGGCTCTGGATATTTCAGATGGTGAAACATCATGCCGTCAAGAAATCAGAGGAAAAAAGAAAGTCAAACATTGTACAACTAAAGACAACATTGCACAGTCGCAATTAAATTTCGCTGTAGCGATAGCTCAAGAACAGCCCAGTTACATTCTACACCCGCAAGTATAACGCGTCGCCACGGCAAGCAAAGATACCGTCTCTACCCCAACAAATAAATTCACCGTCTCAAGAACACCCTCTACTCCCGCAAGCGAAGTATAACGCATCGCCACGGCAAGCAAAGATACCGTTTCTACCCCAGCAAGTAAATTAACCTCTACTACCGCAAGCTGAGTATAACGTGTCGTCGTGGCAAGCAAAGATACCGCCTCTACCCCAGCAAGTAAACCACCTACCACCTCTACTATCGCAAGAACAGTATAATATACCTCTTCAAACACCGCAAGCAAAGTATAATACATCTCCTATTCCACCGCAAACGATCTCACCGCCACGGCCCGAAGATGAATTAGATAATTACATATACGATATGCCAATTGATTTCTTTGGACAAATCCCTATTCCTTCTCCTGCGAATTTAATACGAATGTGTGATGAAATGGTCCCCGTTCAACAAGGAAAACAATTATTACAAATTGTGGATGAATTAGCAAATGCTCTTTCCCCAACATTATCTCCTATTCCTCTTTCGCCACCACAACTACCACAGCCACCTAATTCACCCCAGCCATTATTTCCAGTGTGTGAAGAAGAGGAAGAAGAAGAAGAGGAAGACGACCGAGAAGTATTGAACGATCCACCATTGAAGAAAAGATGTTATAAACGTTCGTTAATATATATGAAACGTGAAAAAAAAGGCGATGAACATCATGAAGAAAAACGAATGACAATCTATTCGAATTATGATCAAGATATTATTTGTACACAACGCGATAAATATCGTGAGTTAGAGGGTCTCTATATTGAGAAACTATATATAAATAAACAATATTTGCAATGGCGCTCAGGTGAGTTAATGCCTGGGTCAAACTTTTCCTCGAACCAGTAATTCAATTGCGCGGCCGGCCGCCGTATTTGGCGCTTTGCGACATTTTTTGCGATTATCAAAATGGAGTTACCAAGGAGCGATAGATCGAGCAGGAAGATGTATATTTGCTTGGAGGTGATCGTGGTTTGTTAACGTCACGCTTTACTGTACAGTAAATTTGAAAACGACGAGTTATTTGAAGGAAGTCGTCAATGGTCAAGGTACGCAATATTTATCTGGTTGTTAGTATGAAGGCCGAGTTGTTATATTTAATATAGTGTATATTTTGTTTCGATAATATAAAAATAATAACCAGAACAGTGAAGACAAACGCTTGTACGGTTTGTCTTCACGCAGCATTTCAAACGTTTATTCATTAAATTACATATTATTACGTTTATCTATAACTAAACTTTATACATTTTATTGAATACTGTCAGTAGATATTTGTTGTTTACTCCAGCCTATTATACATATATTACCCTAGACCTAGTTATTATTCTTACACAGTCTACCTGCACAGTTACACAATTAGTTTTTAAATCTACAGTACCTCCCTAAAGACATTTTTAAATCTTTTGACCACTTTTTCTCTGAATTGAAGCTCTTGCTATTGCTGTGCAATTATAGATTATAATTTTTACTTGAGTGGGTTTATCATATATATATATATAAATATTAGCTAAGAACAGTAAAGCTTGAACTAGTTGCCGAAAGACTTGTAAATCTTGACAACCCGCTGCCCAAAGACGTGAACATCTTGACAACTTTGAAGTTCTAGCTATTGCTGTTCATTTATATAGGTTTAATTGAGATGTGATTTTATCATTATAATATACAGTTTCGGCTATAATATACAGCATTTATAACTATGGCTTACTGTAATTACACAGTAAAGCTTGAACTAGCTGCCGAAAGACTTGTAAATCTTGACAACCCGCTGCCCAAAGACGTGAACATCTTGACAACTTTGAAGTTCCAGCTATTGCTGTGCATTTATATATAAGGTTTAGGGATGCACCGGAACTTGGTTCCGGCCGGTTAGTTCCGGCCGGAACTCCGATTTTTCCAAGTTCCGGTTCCGGCCGGAACTCATGAAAAATGTTCGGCCGGAACCGGAACTTATTTGTCAAAATATGGTCAGCGGTTGATCTGTAGTGTTCAGTCTTTCCAAGACTATGCACGGCGTCAACGTGATTAAAAACAGATCAACTATTAGGAAACAAAGGATTTTCTTGAGAATATTCAGTATTCACATTTGATCGGACAAAAATGTTCATGATACCAGTATGGCAAACAAAAAGTTAAAACATTATAAAACTAGTTTTCTATGTAATGGAAATATGAAGGACAATTTTAATAATTTTCTATCTGGTATTGTTTAATGAGGGGTTATTTTCACTTTTTGACCACTTCATTCTACAAGGATAATGTCAGACTAAGCTACTGGTTCAAACAGAAAGATACTACTCTGATACCCGGTTCCGGCCGGTTAGTTCCGGCCGGAACTTATTTCAGTTCCGGCCAGTTCCGGTTCCGGCCGGAACTTTTAAATTTGGTTCCGGTGCATCCCTAATAAGGTTTAATTGAGATGTGATTTTATCATTATATATAAAGTATTTATAACTATGGTTTACTGTAATTACACAGTGAAACTTGAACTAGCTGCTGAAAGACTTGTAAATCTTGACAGCCCGTTGCCCAAAGACGAAACATCTTGACAACTTTGACGTTCTGGCTATTACTGCAGTGCATTTATGGTTTTATTTGTAATTGAAATGTGGTTTTATCATTATAATTATTATAAATATGGCTTTATTACACAGTAAAGCTCAAACTAGCTGCCGAAAGACTTGGAAATCTTGACAGCCCATTGCCCAAAGACGAAACATCTTGACAACTTTGAAGTTCTTGCTATTACTGCAGTGCATTTATGGTTTTATTTTTACTTGAAATGTGGTTTTATAATTATAATTATTATAAATATGGCTTTATTACACAGTAAAGCTCAAACTAGCTGCCGAAAGACTTGGAAATCTTGACAGCCCGTTGCCCAAAGACGAAACATCTTGACAACTTTGAAGTTCTTGTTGCTATTGCTGTGAATTTATGGTTTTATTTGTAATTGAAATGTGGTTTTATCATTATAATTTTTATAAATATGGCTTGATTACACAGCAAAGCTTGAATGGCAAAGACTTGTAAATCTCGACAACCCATTGTAGTTGCTTTGAATAAACTGTTGACTTTTTGTTTTCAGGATTCCTTTAAATTGACAAAGATGATCCAGTGCATCTCCAGGCATTGTCATAGCACATAAAGAATGAATCCAAATTCAACACAATACATAACAATGTGCATGCATGTACATTAATTTGCTTTGGACTCCCAGTAATTGAAGAAAACACCTGTACTTATATGGCATATCATGTATCTTTGCACATTGTGTATATAATTATATACCGTAGTGTACTGTATGTTCAGGTAGCAAATGAAGTGAATTTGTACAGTACATTTTTGTGATGTCTTACTATTAATAAAAGTATTTGTACAGTGTTGTATAGAGAGTGTTTATTTCTGGCATGATGTACTGTAGGTGCACAGTGCTGTCTTGTTATTGCAAAATATAGTGTGGGCTTGAGTAATAAAAACATGCATTATTACTTCATAATGTCCTTCAAATTATCCCACTAGGCCCTCCAGAATTTTACTGTCAGACTATAAATTCAAGAATATTTTACTTGTTGAACTGGGTTGATTAACTTTCCTGCTTCCCAGCAGCTTACAGTACCTGTCGCAATGTATTGCCATTATTCAAGGTAGTTACTTGACCAATTAATTTTTATGTACAAGACAGCAAATCTAATCAATCAGGCACCCACTTGAAGCCATCAAAGGAAGCAAACTCATCTTCAGCAGCAGAGTACAGGCTAATAGCATGAACTAGACAGCATGAACCCAAAATAATTTTCTTTAGCACAGGTGAAGTAGTTAGGATGGATAATCAGTTCAAAATAATTTTGGCACAGCAGTTACCTCTAACGTCAACAAAACTTTTCACAAAGTGATCAAATACCTGCTTCATTTTGCGGGCTTCGTATTCCTTTGTCACTCATTTTCATCTCCGGTTGGATAAAAACCGCTCTAGTCGCTTCCTACGCGGCCACTTTGGCAAATCCGCATGTACTGTATGCGGGAGAATAGGACTTCTTACCATACTAGATAATAAAGCTTATGTAAATTATGAAAAGATTTGCATAAAGAGACAGACCACTGTAGTATATATCTTTGCCTTTTTCGAGCGCAAAAACTTGAATTTGGCGCAATTTACAAGGTCGCGGAAAGCCGCTGAACAAATGTACTTTGGTCTCGCCGAAAGAAATGGCGAATGGCGCTCACCTCCTCTTGGCAATAAACTTGAACTTCGCTCGCGTTGCCCATAGAGTTTCTTCGTTTGGTAGAAAACATTTTACGCTATATCAGTAGACTATACCTCCAACTTTATGAATCAAACTTCGAAAGTGACATTTATATCTCGCAAATAACTCTAAATTAGATAATCCGTAATATTTTTGCCAAGTTTGTTGTTAATGTCGTTAATACGTACGATTTATAAAGTAATAACCACATTCGAAGTTTGAATGGAATAGTACAACTTGGTATCTGAAACATTAACAGTCAAACAACGTTTGGGAAAGCGATTTTCCTATCGCGCAGGACGGGCTTCTTAATGACCTATTTTTGTTGATGGTTTTATGCCTATAATTAATCACGTGACATTGTTTAATTCAAATAAAAATTTCCAAAAAATTCGCGAGGTTAGTTTGTGTAACATTAACTTGTAAAGTTTCCCATTTCTCCGTACTTTGATCATCTAAAAGGACGTTTCTTTTGCGCTCTTCATTTCATGCCGCGTAAGAGACTGGACCCAGACATTAAGACACCTGAGCGTTCTAGAAAATTTACGAGTGACCTTATGGAAAAACGATATATAATGGATAATAATAAGGATTTGAAAAGAAAACATGATTTAAAAAAAAGAAAACCGAAATGTATAAAATGATATTGTTGTAAATAAAAATATCAGTAATGTGAAAACATGGAGGTGTGGAATGTCATGGTAAAAGAACTGGCACGTTTTGAAATAAAAATTAATAAAAATATGGAGAAAAGTGTGTGGAAATGTCTTGACGAACATGAGAATTTATTTAGAAATATTATTGGATATTTAAAAATTCCACGTGAACTTTTGGATGTATATAATCGGATGGATAGACATGAAATTGGACAAATAATAGCATTTTTTGCTTTAATCCTATGTTTTTTTAGATATAAAATCATTGATAATGAAGAATATTATATAAAATTATTTGTACGTCAAACAATTTTAGATTTTAGAAATTCTCATCTTAAATTCATTTTATTCCCCAATGACAAAAAACACACTGGCAAAAAAAACACTGGTTTTTTGTTGTTGAATATATTCTTTGAATTTTTAAATTTAGTCTAAATACAATTTTTCAATACTCTGTATTATAATGTCAGGATCTTCATAGTTAATATTATATGCTTCTATAATACTCTTAATCATAAAAGTAGATGCTCTAGTATTATCTGATGTAATCCTTACCCTTATAGAATAATTATATAATATATCCAAATGCGGAGGGTAAAATTGTAAACTAATGGGTCTATTATTTTGTATAATACTATTATTAACTATATCAGAAAATAAACTGACTTTAAACTTATAATTTTTACTTGTCTTATAAAACAATTTAAACCAATAAGAGTAATTCTTACAATTTTTAAAACAACAGATAATTGGTGCGGGTTTCGTTATCACTAGCTTAACAATCTTTTCGAGATTAAATTTATAAGCCCTATCGTTACTTGCGTTAATTTTTGATATAGGGTTATGATTTTCGCAAAAGAAAATAAAACAACTCGCAAGTTGATAAACTACTTTCTCAAAAACATCTAAATTATGTAGATAATAAAAAGTAGACTTCAAATAAAACGGGTCTATAAAATATAAATAAATACAGCAATATGTAAATTCGCGACTAAAGCAACGATTAAGTCGATGTAATGTATTACAAAGATAACCCCCCCCCCCCCCCATATCCGATGGGTTTAGTAATTGTAGTTGGATTATCAGTAATAGTAATAGAAATAAAATGGTAAATATCATTTCTAGGGTAATAACTTGTTGGAATTTCAATAAAAAAATTATCGGAATGATTATCATTCAAATGAAAAATAGATTTAACTAATGTTTGAGAGGGTATTAATAGTAATTTATGATAACGTGAACATAGTTTTTCACCATAAATAAAATATTTTCGTTGTGTATGAACAACGGCTATTATATAGTGTTGTTTATCTGTTAAGATTCGCCAATCCTTGCATTCATCTTGGAGCATATCAGTTTTCATTTTTTCAATATAGGCGTAGTCTCCATACCCCCGACCAAGTTGTCTCGATTCAATTTCCATACATTCGATAATCCCTCCATAGTAATAGTCACATATGTCACAGACGGCAAATAATAATCCAATGTAACGGTTACGAAAATGTTGTATATAATAAACAATTTTCAATATCGTCTTAATATTGATTTCTTGATCATTAGCTTGCTCATAGGTTCTTTTACTACCAATGTTTAACGACATTCTCAAAAGCGATGACGGTTTTTAAAAAATCGCCTTGTATATATACTATTTTCTCATTCTTAAAATATATATTTCCACACGCAGAATTTAACACGATAAAAATTTGAAAAAAGTATTATTGTAATTAAATGTATAATATATCAACTGATTTGACGTGTATGTGTTTTAGAACAACATTAGGGATTCGTTTTAATCCCACAACACAGCATTTGGTGCAACTAATCCCCGTGTATTTGTTTAGAAGAAAATCGCTAATTATGGATTCGCGTCTCTAATTCCCAAAACACACATTCATTGTATACGAGTATCACAAATCATCAGGATGACATGAAAGCTTTAATCAACGAACTCTGATTGGGTCAAACCAATCTACCCCCAGTAACACATAGTAACGCGGGATGCAATTATAAAAGCCGATGTAGCGTCGAAAATAATTAATATCAGTCTGAGTGTAGGAGAGTGAGAGATGGCAAAAATATTTGAGAACGTGAACAGCGAAATTAAAGAAAACTTCATCCCGTTAGAGACAACTGAGAAGAATAAATCTGAAGAGACTATCGAGGAGTTGTATAGGGGTAAATATAATTGTGCATTTAACAAATGTAAAGAAGAAATATCCCAAGAACGACAAAAATTATTTTTATCCCGTATCACACATATAATGGATTGTGAATGTTACCAGTTTAAGGGAGAGAGACCCAGTTATCGTGAAGTAACTGTTCTTGAACTTCAAACGAAGAAGTATTTTATTTATCATTGTTATGATGACAAGTTAAAACCCTACAAAGAACTAACTCGAAGGGAACGTTCTACCGTCTACTATCAATATCGATGTCATGGTTTAGACTATTTATCTGAAAAAAAATCAAGAGATTATTTTAGTCAAAGTGAACTTATAAATAGATTAAGTTATTTATTTCGTAATGTTTTTCCCCCGAATGCTATTATCGGGTATAAAGGTGGTGATAAAGAATCGTCTTTAGTTAAAACACTTCAAGAAAAAACTATTTTACATTGTGTTAATCTTGAATTTTTGGGAATTGAGAAGTACGATTATTTACTTTCGTTTTATAATCTTAAGCCAAGAAATTGTTGGTATCATACTAGCGAACCAACATGTTTATTGTATCATTGTAGTTTGTTTGATTGTCTTTTATTTGCGGCATGTTTGTTTCGTAAATTAGAAGAGGAGGATAATGAACGATCTGTACTCTCTATGTATGATAAGGAATTTAATTTTTAAAATTTATTCTCTCCTGAAAATTTTACCTAAATAAAAAAATACTGTCTTTTGATTTAAAAATAATCAAAAAAATATTGAATGTATTTTCCTTTTTATTTTTAGAAACACAAAGATTGTTTAAAAAATTATCAAAAGTACATTTAAGAAATGTTTATATTTTAAAAATAAAACGTACATTAGAACGTTATTATTTTGTCAATGATGTACATGTTGTCAAAAACACTATTTTTGTAAAAATAGGAGAGAAGTTTAAAAAAAAATAAGATGATCATAGAAACTCTTTGTACATTTAAATATATAAAAAATGATATCATTCTACGTATAGTATAAATAAAATGTTCTTAATTTTTTTCTCTTATTGGCATTAAAAATGAGTCAGAAAAAAATCATCCATCAAAGTGAACGTTTTTGGCTTTTGAATCCAAGAAAAAATGCGACAGTTGCTTTAAAATCAGCAAAAAATCTATATGAGTTTCAAGAAGTGTCTTGGATACGGGGTGTAGTACCAACGAGTTTTCTTAACGGTTATAAAATTAAAACAAATATTCGAAAGGCAGGTGAATTTACTGATTTTTCATTGACATTTAGTGACAATAGAAAATTTCAAACAGATACACAGAATTATCTTACGGGAGAATTAGAAGCAAGAAAAAAAAATTGGTATAAACGAAAAATAATTCATAGTATTGATGTAAAACTTAAAAATAATATTCTTGAAAAATATCACGATGCATTAGGATGGAGTATTGTTCAAGTTAAAAAAGAGATATTCGAAGATAGTGATTTAGGATCAAATATTGGACAATCGAGTAAATATTATTTTGCTCCTAATCAATTGTTTATTGATCCTGAGAAAAATTTCTTTAACGATGATAAACGTTTTGTAGATTTAGCTTATAATTTACCCGCTGACGAAGATTTTATATTGATTCAAAACATACAATTTATAGATGATCATTTTTTTAATAAATATGGTATTAAAATTGGTGAAGCTGATAAACCCTATAATGAATACGATATTTCTATTGTTTATTCCGATGGATATACGTAGATATACCCCTATATAAAGATCGTTTTTTCAAGATGGTCGTGTGTAAGTGTCATGGCTATTTTTCAGAGAGTACTAAATCAAGAGGGATATAAGATTTATCACGATTTAACACAATACAGTTATGTGGAATCCGTTTTTTTTTGGCAATTAGTAGGAAGTGTGGAAGTTGGGAAATCAAGATATCATCTACTAATATCTATAGCTGATTATGAAAAATATTTACGGTATAAATTTATACTGGAAGTAGAATGTTCAAAAAATCCCCAGATATGGATTATACATCATGAGGAACACGCAATTCCAGAAGAATGTTATGAATTTCTTCGTAAAATATGTGAAGTATGGAAAGACCGACTCCCACGTATCAGCGACAAAGGAATTGGAGAATATTTAAAGATAGTAGATTACGATAGAAAACATTGTTTTCTTATGAGTGCTTTAGGAGTATTATAGCATTATATTATGATTTTTTTGTTTATAATAAAACTATAAAATACTCTTGTAAAATGCGAATGTAATGGGGATTACCCTAATTTGACCAGTGTAAATTTTAATGAAATAAGAGGTTGTAATGTAGAAAAATATTCAATGGACAATATCCTTTTATGTAACGAAATAATACAATGAATGTATTTTTTTTATTTGAAAATTAATACATTAAAAACTTTTCAACATGGTTTCTGGGTTTATGATATACAAGTCCTCCTTTTTCAAAACGTCTTTTGATTTTTTTCGTTCCTAGTTTTTCAATAATTTTTACTACATTAGCTTTTTTTTTAAGCTCTTTTTTAAAATCGTTTATAAAAAGTTTGCCGTATTTATTGACTGTTTTATTTCCTCCACGTTGCCTTTTTTTCCCTTTAAAAATACCTCCACGTTGCCTTTTTTCCCCTTAAAATCACCACCTCGTAACTCTCTTATTCTTCCTACCATTGTTATGAAGGTTGTTTTCTCTGCCAATAATTATCACCATAGTCTGCAAAAATTTCTTCATGGGGTTTTATATGTTTTATACTTTCTAAATACATTTTTTTATTATTGGGGTCGTAAACAAAATCGGAATTATTTTTATATATAGAACCGGTTTTCCCATTATTCGCATAACGTGCTGCTGCGTGAGTTGTCAAATAGGCATCGATACAAGTGTTTGCATCGTTACAAATACTACCGGGTGGCCCAAAAAAAAGTACTCCGGTTTGATTCATAATAACTTCTTAACGAGTGAAGCTATTAAACTGAAATAACATTCATTAGATAGAGGGAAGACTAGCTTAGATTTTGATATATTACAGTTGTATTTTACTTACAAATTCACGGAGATATTAATGTTCAAAATAGGTAGCATATTTCTGGATGTGTCTAAAATATGCAAAAAACGCCGTATCAAATACTTAATGTTGGATGTCTCTGGGGAGTTGCATGTTATGTCTTATGGAGTTATGGTTTGATTGTGTTTCATTCTGAGTTTATTCTGAACATGAACAAATTTGGAATGTACCACATGATCAGCAACCGCAGAATTTAGAAGAGCTTCGCAACTCAATTGTGACAGCATGCCGTAATCTAGAACAACGAATGATCCATGACTCCTTCGACGCAATGGTGTCACGGGCTAGGCAGTGCATTCGTGCTAGAGGACACGCGATTCCGAACGAATAAATCTTGCTTGTATTTTGTAAATAATAATACTTCGTTTCATAATAAACAATTTGTCAAGTGTCATTTATTTACTGCTAATAGTGCGTGTTTCAGTTGAGCAAAGCTTGATTAATATTTGATACGGCGTTTTTTGCATATTTTAGACACATCCAGAAATATGCTACCGAGTTTGAACATCAATATCTCCGTGAATTTTTAAGTAAAATACAACTGTCATATTTCAAAATCTAAGTTAGTCTTCCCTCTATCTAATGAAAGTTATTTCAGTTTAATAGCTTCACTCGTTTAGAAGTTATTATGAATCAAACCGGAGTACTTTTTTTTGGGCCACCCGGTATATACAGCATTATTGTTTTTTCCATATTTACGATCCAATTTGGCTTGTGTTGTTTTTTCTCCCGTGTAATAAGAAATATTACGATCAGGTTTAAAAGGTTTTTTCCAAGCAAATAATCCTTCACCAGCATTGGGGATATTTGATTTCTTGATACGTAAGTTATTTTGTTTTGCTAAATGAGTCCAACATTTTTTTGTTTTTGCTGTTCGTTTACGACATCTTATTTTTTTTAGGGTATTACTTCTACATTGAAGAACGTGACGTATACTTTGAGATTTATCAGTGTTCCGTTTTTTTCGAGGTAACTTAATTCTTACCATTTTTTTTAAAATATAGTTTTTATTCCTAAATAATCATTATTTTTTTCATGTGTCTGAATAAATTTTACCAAACATTCAACTTTATAGATAATATCTTCGGGACAGTTGTATATTTCTTTTTTTAATTCTGTTATTCTTTGTTTTAAAATCTTTGATGAAATAGGTATTATCTTTTCTTTATCTTCTGTAAAATTTAGTAAACATTCCTTTAAAAGATACGGCGTAAATAATATTGAAGGATCATTATCTTGAATTTCATACCCGATATAAGGTGAGTAGACGTTTTTAAATATATTTCAATATAAACAATTTCACTCATATTTTTTTTTTACTTTCTTTTTTTTGTTTTAGTTTTTTTTAAATGGGTTCTTTATTATCAAAAAAAATCCCTCCTATACTTACGTTTACATGTATTAATATACAGGATTCATACGATGTTACAGTTGATCGTGTTGATGGTGAAGACGAAAACATAAATAAAAATAAAAGTACATGTTTTTCTTGTTTTAGAAAAAAAAAAGAAGATGAATGATGATCAGAAAAAATTAAAATATAGTCAAAAAGATATAGATAAAATTGTAAGTTTATTTAATAAGAAAAAAGAAAGTAAGAAAAATGAAAAAATAGACGATTGTTTTTCTGTTAATCATATAGAAACTATTAGTAGAGAAAAATTTAAAGTCACTGAACAACATTTTTCATTGAATGTTTCACGGGAAAAAACGGTTAATTTTATTAGTTTTATTCAATCGTTATCGTTGGTTTTTTCTTATTTAATTAACATTGCACGGGCAAATGTAAAAAGTGATGATGATTATGTTAGATTTATCTTTAGTAATGCTCCAAAAAGAAAATAAAATAAAAACAAAATAAAATAAGACAAAAAGTTATTTTTCGATTGGCGGACTATACATTAATACTCTTATAATTACACGTAAAGTTGAATGAAATTAGCGCTGAATTACACGGCCGTCTGTCTACTCGCTCGCAAGACGAAAACGCTACGGAAAACGTTTTTCTTTATTAAAAAGATGTTTAGAGCTACAAGCATTAGACGTGAGAATTGAAAACTAATTATTTCAACATTTCAAAGAGCGAACTTGTGTTTTATTTTGCATGCGTATCAAATGACAACTAAATGTAAACACTGCGTTTATAATTAGCTGTGCAATCTTAGTGGTTCAGTCACAGTACTCCATCTGTTTACAGGCTATTATTCCACATAAACGCTCTCTTAATAACAACTATTTCTATCACTGCTATAGTACACATAAAGTTCTATATGTTAGTAACATTTAGGTCGCCAAATACCTAATTTAACTCGAATTTTTAACAGTACTCCATCTGCGGCATAAATAAAATTATAATTAGATTATTTCTTAAATGATTATCACGATTTTGGTGGTGTACTGTTATTTATCTTGGTAAAACAGTTTGAATAACTGTAGTTTAGCAAGTACATGAGAGATTAAGTAAATATCCATCACCGCAACAGAAAATTTGTCTAAAGAAGACTAATTTTTTTCTCTCAAAGATAGACCTATTTTAGTGGAGCACTGTAGTGGAGTACTGTCGTAATATGATACTAGTAGTCATCCATAGTCATCAACAATATCGCTGACCTTCATAGACTGTGAATTCAATAATAATGGTAGGTTTGTATTTCTATCATGCGCACATTTCAGACAATCAGAGAATAATACATTGGGACACTGAAGCATCAAATAGCTTCGTTTTCATTTTTTTACTTGCGTGAGATAAATCACATGGTTTCCTCCCTCCCCACCCCCCACCAATCAATGTTGATTTACAACGAACTTTTCTGAGTGCTGGCAAACCAAATTTCGCTCACAACATTGATCGGAGGGGTGAGGGGAGGGCATATTTGAAAGATAATGAGCGTGCGCATAAATGTCATCTTACATACGCTGTGTTCCAATGTAATTATTCTACGATTGTCTGAAAATATTTAATAGCATTGAACTGAAATTACGAAGTACCAAAATATTTAAAAAATGATAAATCAACAAAACAAAATAAAATAAGTAAAACAATAATAAAATTGTTTTTTATTAAATTGAAGACAAAAAGTTATTTTTCGATTGGCGGACTATACATTAATACTCCATCTGCGGCATAAATAAAATTATAATTAGATTATTTCTTAAATGATTATCACGATTTTGGTGGAGTACTGTTATTTATCTTGTTAAAACAGTTTGAATAACTGTAGTTTAGCAAGTACATGAGAGATTAAGTAAATATCTATCACCGCAACAGAAAATTTGTCTAAAGAAGACTAATTTCTCTCAAAGATAGACCTATTTTAGTGGAGCACTGTAGTGCAGTACTGTCGTAATATGATACCATAGTCACTCTAGGGGGATGGTCTGGAGACTTCGTATACTTCAAAGGATGCCGTCTATATATGTTGAGCCATGCAAATTTAAGTGTCACGTGGTATTACACCGTGCACAAAAAACAAAGATGGCGGAATGTCAGGAGCCATGTGAGAATGAAATCGAAGCGAATTTACAGCCGTTACACTCTGATGCTTTAGACAGAGAGGAGGAACTACAACATGCTTTTGAAGAAGCCATTGGAGAAGTAAGTTGACATCATTTTGAGTAAAATATATAACATATTTACTCAATATTTTGGCCGACATATAATTCTGCACTCCCGTCGTATATAGTTTTATATAATTTTTGATGCTCTTTCAACATATATTTATGCTATTTTCTATGTATTTTCAGATGACAGAAAGCGAATTTTGTTGCACTGTTTGTAGGAAAAAGTGCAAAAGTAAAGGAGGTTTGACAAGACATAAAAATGCGAAGCATGAAAGCCTTGGGAGTTCAGCCAGTAAACTCGACGACATGGATGAGAATATATTCAACATTGATGATTATATTAACCTGGTGAATCAAAGTTGCAAGAGTTTAGAAAAAGATACTTGCTGTGCAGATAATGTTAGAGAAAGTTTCAAAGTTTATATTTTTAAAATTGCTGGAAAGGAAGATGAAACAAGGTTTTCTCAAGTAAGGAAGCTGTACTCTTTCGTCAGAAAAGGAAAGGTTGAAAAGTTTTATGCCAAATACTTTGCAATTGTAGTGTCCATAGCATCAGAGTATTTTCCACAGTTACCTTTTCAGTCCTCAGTCCTGCTTGCCACCAGGTTGGCTGACAAGATTGCATCATTTAAGAAAGATTCTACTTGTAAAGTGACATCAGAACATTAATCTACTGCAAGTGTATTGAATGAGAAGGAAAAAGCAGCATTACAGTATCTTGGTGGGTATGTTCTATTTACTCTACACAAACGTCTCCGAAAGTCTAAAGATTGGATGACAAATTCCAAGCAACAAGTACTGTCTGTACTCCAAGCTGGAAAACAAAGCAGTGATTGTGAAACATCACAGACTCTAGTTGACTGTGTAAATCGAGGGGGTCTTTGGAAAGTAAGCCAAACTGTTGAAAATTTTTTTTACAATAGCAGAAATTAACTTTAAGAGTGTTACAACTGAGTCTGAGGAACAAATCACAAAGATATCAAAAACAGACATTGTTGATAATCTGGAAAAAAATCCTAAGTTAGACAGCTTTTTCCAGGAGTGGGTAAGGTCTGCTGATCTAGAAGTATCAAAAGATGTGTCCAAAGACATTTTACACCAGGTCTTATTACTCTACATCACAGTAAGATCATTTAGTTTTGCAAGAGATGTCATAAATAAGCATAAAGCTCAGCAGAAGAGTTCAAAGTCAAAGGCATTAAGAAAACAAATAAAAAATAGTTCAGATAAACCTCCAATTACTGAATAAAAAGTTACATGTAAGGGACTGGTCATAATTTGGGAGGGGTGGGGGGGGGGGGGGGCTGGAAAAGGTGGGGGTCCTCAATTTGTTGAGCTTCAACAACGGGGGGGTCACCTATTTTCAGTTATTACATTTTTCAATTGCACCCCCCCCCCCCCCCCCCCCCCAATAAATCATGAGAGTAACTATGGTTAAATAGACATATGAACACCAAGTTCAAAACATTTTAAAACATAACTAAAAAAATATGAAATTGAAACATGAAGAGTTAATCCAGTTATACTTTGTATAAAGTCTCAATGATTTGGCAGCTTGAAATGACCATTATAATGTACCAAGTATCCAGATGACAAGCCCAACACTGTAAAATCAGATTGGTTGAAATATGTAACCATTTCAATGGGTTATTTTATCCAACAAGTAGGTTATATATATATATATATATATATACTATATATATATATATATATATATATATACTATGCACACTCTAGACTTTTTACTTGATGAAAACATATATTTATCACACTCTCTCATAACTCATTATGCATGTGTGATGTTAATTCCGGATACTTTCTAAATAAAATATTTCAAAAACTAGGCAATAAAACGAAAATCTTTAAAAGAAGTTACTTTATACTGTAATTTCAAAAGTTCTTCCAAATAGGACCATAAAAATATTTGGGATTAGGTGCACTTTAACCAATCTGTATTTGCAGTGTATTTGTTAACCTTGTCATCTAGCACTGTTTGGACAACTTTTTCTGTTTACGCCTGGGTAGTGGTTCTTCGTTAATAGCATGTGTTCGCTTTTGAGTGGAATCTTTTCCTAATGTATTGCCAAGAACTTGGGTGTTTGATCTCTGCATTCTTATTTTGTTGTCATTGTAGCCAAATGTGTAGATTGTGGGATTGTCAGATCTCCTACCAATGCCTCTTTGCTTTCCAAAGTATTGCTCTACAGGATCTTGGCAGAAATGGTTTGTCAAAACAAACTTGACCCCAGCACCAAGCAGGAATTTGATAAGTGCTATCATCGAATAAATACTGATCTTCATGCCTTCAAATGTCTGATGAGACAGGAACATTCTTGCACGTGCATTATCATCAAAGTTGCCAGGTCGTTCTCTAATGCTTCTATGCCATTCAAACAGATATGGAAGAAACTCATCTGTTAACCAAGAAAATCTTTTGTCATTTACATCCTTATATGGTAGCAGGAATGTCTTTCGTGTTTTGGTACCTGCTGATAAACTGCGAACATTGAAACAGTCAAAAAATGTGTCCATCATTTCACAAAATTTGGCTGTTCCTCTTGTCTCAGGTGCACCAAACTCCTTAAGCACATTTGCCATTGTTGAACTCAACACTTGGGCTGCAAGATTTACTCTCATTACAGAATAAGATGTGAGGTTGACATGGTCAGTAGTTATCTTTGGAAGAAGGCGTAGCCCATCTTCAAGATCAAAGAAGTACATCTCTGATATGTGATTCCATGACAGAGTGTCTCCATTGTTCCACAGAAGCCTTTTGTGATTACCTAATAAATTTAAGACAAATAGAAAATAAATATGCAGAGTTAGAATTCAGAAGGTAAAAAGTTGAAAGTGTTGAGAAGTTAACCAATCAGGTGCAAGAGTGAAGAGAATACGAGGTCAGACAGAGTAAAATAATCTGGAAACATCTAGGCAGAGTAAGATAACCATTGTGAATTAGAAATATTAATTAAAACATAAATATAGCTATTTAATTTTTACAATAAAAAAGTTTGCCAATTTACTGTGCAAGGCTCACAAAATTAAAAAAATGTCCTTCATCACCTTCAAAAAACTTGAAAATTTCATCATGGAAAAAGAGCTATTTATTTAAAGGACCAAGGTACCCTAAAGTCCATATGTAAACATTTTGGTTGGTAAAACAGTCAAACACAATGTTTTTAGTTAAAGGCACAGTTTGCGATACACTTATTAATAATTGAAAAAACTAGTAAGTTTTTTCAATTAACTTGATGAAATTTTAGGTGTGGGGTTTCGTAAATCTTGCAAAATGTATTGAAATTTTTTGAACTATAGGCTAGCGTATGTGTATGGACTCCAGGCAAGTATATCTAAACTCACCATATTCCTATAGAGATTCAAATTATATCAATAACAATATTGTTTGAAGAAGATTTAGAAAACCTTGTGTATCGCAAAGCTAGCATCATTTTGGTTTACCATGCTTTTTAAACAAACACTAGAAGATGGGAAATAATGCAAGATTTGGGCAATGTTTACATGTTGGGACCTGACATTGCACAGAACAGAATTTACATCAACTTTAAAATAGAAAATGCAACCTTGTACATTCCTCGTCCGGGGGATCCTCCCCTGAAAAATCTAGAACCTCGGAAACATCATTTGCAACAATTTGAGCGAACTTTATCAGCTAATTCTACTAGCATAATTCCAATTTTACATAAAAACGAAGGAATTATTACACCAACATACTGTACCTTACGTATAAAGCATCGACAGACGACACTTCACAAAAGTATTGTAAAACCTAGTTTTTCAAACAAATTTCCCGATAGATCGAATTTGATCAAAATTTCCCGACAAACTTTTCTGTGGGGGGCCCCTCCTGTCCCGTCAGTTACGCCACTGGTTAAGGTGATTCCTCAGTTTTGCATTGCGCACATTTACTGCGCACATTCAATAATCAGTGTTTTTATGGCCATTATGCAACACTTTCAAAAAATTCCGACCATTTTAGGACAATTTAGTGCCAAATCTAACAGAGACGCTTATGTATTGGTAAGGGAAGCGTTATTAAGGGACTAAATAATTTGTTTCCGAGAACTTTTACATAAGTCTAGCTAGGGCTCCCTGTGCAAGTAGGTTTGTAAACTACTTGATAATGCAGGTTTAAGGCCATAGTTCTTAAAGAAGGTAGGTGACCATAATTTTTTCCTTTATAATTATTTTCTTCTGCCACTTTTACGTGTTATAAGGGATTTTATCATCTGCAGTTGGATGGCCATGCAGCCAAACATTGACCATGATCAAACTGCAGAAACAAAAATCCCTAGTGGGTACAAGGTTGCCGAAAACCATCTAGAGATATGCAAAGAGAACAGATAATCCAGTACATAAGATTAAGTGATCATTACAGGCACATTACCTGATCCAGAGTTAAAGAGACAGTTTCGTGCTGTCTTTAACAAGTGTGGTGGGTCACTGAAGAAATATATATTTCTATCTGGCTGGAAAAGATTCTTGGTACAGTAGACTACATCTTTGTCATTGCTGCCTTGAATTGGTTCATGCATACTGAAAAATCTTCTATTTGGAGAGGCGCCATCAGCAGTAGTACCAACAACTGCCAGGTTACATGTCATCTCTAATATGCCAACAGCCCTCCAAAATAGTGGAAACAGCTGAAGTGCAGTAACATCAGCAGTTGCAAAATATCCAAGTGTATGCTTCAAAGTTGTTGTAATACCTCTCACCATAAACATAAGAGCATGAGATGCAATATCATCAGATTTTTCCAAAGTTGCAAAATTTATGTCAGGATCACCTAGATCAACATATCCAATAAGTTCTCCAGAATGTTTGTCCCAAATCAAGTTTCCTTGGATCTTCATTTCATCAAAAAGGATAAACACATACCTTTGACAGTCATCATACCCTTTTGTAGTTTTCACTATCTCTTTAATTATTTCAGGATTAAAGCCAGTCTTGGGTGGAATGACATTAGTGTAATCTCTAAGTACCCTTCTGCTGGGCAATATGATTGTGCTATCTTTAAATGTCTCCCTCAATTCATCATATGCTGATGCTGACTTAGCAGCCACAGAAATACACCATCTAATGATCATTGGATGATACCGTCGTCCTTGAGCTGCACATGATGCAATTCTTTTTTGCTGATCCCAGAACAGCTTAATAAATGGAGTCATTTTGTCACTACTGTCAGAAATTATATTCAACAAATCATTGCTGAGATCATTAGTCACTGGTATGCTTTTTTGGTCAACCTCAATCTTCAATTTCTCTATTTCATGTTCAAGTTGTTTGCACTGTATTCTCTGAGCTTGAAGAGTTAACTTTATGCGGTTGGATGATGTCATGCTTACAGGAGCTTTACTTGATGCAGGCACATTCTCCCTGACTCGCTTTCTTCTAGTTGCCACCTCTTGAACCCTAACGCTATCTTGACAAACACTACAATTACTCTCAACTTCATTCACAAGAATTTTACAGTTCTTTGCCCTATTATATTCTTTGCAGGGAAAAGGACTTGATGTTTCAGTTAGTTCAAATGGATCAGTAATGATTGGCAGAACATGGTGCAATGAATCACCAGTGAAAGCATCCTGTGTATGTCCTACACAGACTTTAAATTGCAGTATTTCCCTTATCAAATCTGAGACTGTGATATTTCTCATACTACGCCGAATACTCTTGTAGATCATATGATCTTCCGGAAGAAACCAGCCATACACAATTAAGGTAAATCCCAAGCTATCATCTATCTGAATGTCATAAGTTGGAATAATATATGGGACATCTACTTTCCATATTCGAACAATATTTTCAGTGCAGGTTACACTCCAGTCATTTAATACAAGTTTTTGCACCCTTCCTGCAAGTTCCTTCAGATTCTTGTAACAAATAGTCATGGCAGGTGATAATCTATCCTGAACAATTGATCGATGCTTTCGTACCTTTTTTTCTGGCTTTGTATAAATAAGGTAGTCGGATGGCTTAGTTTGTAAATTTTGGGTAGGTAATGCTCCATGGATAAGCTGCTTCTTGCTCAGCTTTGGGCCATGATCTAAAAATAAAACATTACACCAACATGTAAATACTTCATACTGCAATAGCCACAAATAAACCCAATGTAGGATTTTATATTTTTAAGACCTGTGTATAATTCTTACTCGAAAATTATCTACCATATATAAATATTATATATATAATTAAATAATAATATACATATAAATACTTTTGTCAACAAGCAATTTATAATACATTTTAATACATCAATTAATGTCTCAAAAGACTGCACGATATCTCTCCAAAATGTTTCACTGTCTGTTTGCAGATCGACAGATGTACAAAGCTCACGATCAGAGCAATAAAATGCGACTAACCCTAGCTATATATCGTAGGAGAGGCGACCATGTGATGCGTTTATAAATAGGAATACGATACTACAAATATTAATCAAATATACGCTATCGATCGGCCATTTGTGTCAACATTGTAATATAATATGTGCAACTTAATTGATTCTATAATGTGTCATATTACTTCTAATTCACTTACAATTATTGATCTCTTCAGGGAGAAAGTGTTTCTCACAAACATGAAGAGAATCGGCGGCCAACTGCCTTTTAAAATCTTTGTCTTCAACTCGATATTTGGTGAGGATGCTCAGAAAATCCTGCCTCCATTTCTTGCTCGCATCGTCCTTCGCCGTCGGAAGCTTAAAAAGCCCGATTCCTTTTGTTCTACGATTTGACCCGCATTGATTAAATGCACAATTGTCACCCGGCATCAATAAAAATTAAAATTTTCCTCATTTCAATTGCAAATTTGTGAAAACTTTGCGTATAGTTTGTATAGTGCCTATAGTGATTATGCTATAAAATCATTGATTACTCATGCATGTGTGCACGGTGATGATGACGTCACACCACGAAACGCGAGACAATAGGATAGGCCGTGGATTTGCGAAGTCTCCAGACCATCCCCCTAGAGTGACTATGATGATACTAATAGTCATCCATAGTCATCAACAATACCGCTGACCTTTATAGACTGTGAATTCAATAATAATGTTAGGTTTGTATTGCTATTTCTATCATGCGCACATTTCAGACAATCAGAGAATAATTCATTGGGATACTGAAGCATCAAATAGATTCGTTTTAATTTTTGTTACTTGCGTGAGATAAATCACATGGTTTCCTCCCTCCCCACCCCCCACCAATCAATGTTGATTTACAACGAATTTTTCTGAGTGCTGGGAAACCAAATTTCGCTCACAACATTGATCGGAGGGGTGAGGGCATGTTTGAAAGATAATGAGCGTGCGCATAAATGTCATCTTACATACGCTGTGTCCCAATGTAATTATTCTACGATTGTAGGTATAAAAATTTGGCCCTTGACCTCTATTTAAATTGAAATCGTCGCATGATTGCGAATGCAAAAATTGAAACGGTTCAAAGAGTTTTTTCAAAAAGAGACATAGTTTTTTTGAGGAAATAGAAATACGAATCCGAATATGTATTTTGATTCGCAAATTCCAAATCTCTTTCAGAATTGAAAACGGTTAAATATTGATCGCGATAACGTTCAAAATAGTATACGACAAAGTACATAAACCGTTTTACGAAGGGTATTCACGTTCTCGTAATATAGTAAAAAAGTATGTTGTGTATATTGACTCGCCAATTCCAAATCTGTTTTCAGAATTGAAAACGGTTAAATATTGATCGAGATAACGTTCAAAATAATATACGACGAAGTGACCAGCTTATAGCCGACTAATTTCTAAGTACATAAACCGTTTTTACGAAGGGTATTCACGTTCTCGTAATATAGTAAACACGTATTATGTATTTTCAGAGTTTAAATCGGTTAAATATTGGCCGAGATAACGTTCAAACATTTTCTCGACGAAACGGGCTTAACACACAAATACACGGCCACGGCATGCGAGGTCTGGGCGCCATGGATGGGGAAATTCCCGTAGGGGGATAGAAAAGGCGGGCGAGGGGATTATTGCGGATTCGTATTTCTAGTTATAGTATATAAAATCAATATTTGATGAAAATCTTTGTTGATTCTGCACTTTCGGCTAAGCTCGCTGTCGACATTTCCTTGGGAAATCAGAGGAAATTAATTATAATAGATAAAACTACTTGTATATTGTTACCATATATTTAACAATTTATCAGTTACTTACAGTTCCTGTAGGTTTCGGGTATCCTTGAACACGTTTGGAGGAATAACAGATATTTGGTTATCTTGCAAATATCTAGGTAATAATACGTGTATTTTCTACAACTGCAAGTTGCTATTTCGCACCAATGAAACAATATCCCCAATACTCTTCCAGTCTCGTATACTGACATCAAGTAAGAAGATTAATTTCCTCGAACGAGGGATGTATGCTATATACATCACGCGGTACATCAAAGAAAAGCGACTCAATCATGTAATAAGTAATAGATAAACACCGAGGACGCGTAGCGTCCGAGGGCTGTATATCGCATATATGTACTCAGGGGATGTTATAGCTGTAACCGCTGACCATATGTATTGACATTAAATATAGCAACACATCATGGCTTTTGATTCAACTATATGTGTATTATATAACATGGTGTCAGAAAACGGGATTTCTTTAAGTAATCAAAGCTGAATTGAGTGAACAAAAGCGGTTAAAATGGCAGAAGGATATCCAAACTCTTACAACTGGCCCACCATGGACTGGCAAGCGAAAGATCTCGACAAAGAATGGGAGCGTTTTTACCAACATTGCGAATTCGCCTTTGGAGGACCTTTAAGCAAGTGTACAGAGAAAGAAAGAATTTGTAATCTCATGAGTTTTGTGGGAGATAAAGGCCGCGAAATGTACCTTACATTTGAATGGAACACTGTTCAAGTTGGAGAGGGTGAACACGTTGAAGAAGTGAGTGAGAAAGATATACTTGTTCGTATCGCTGCGAAGTTCAAAGAACAACTAGCATCGAAGAAGAATCCCATTATGGCAGCTGTTCAGTTTGACAGGAGGCGTCAAAAGCAAGGTGAAACGTTTGATGATTTTGTCACCGACCCGAAACTATTAGCCCGTGGCCTGGACGTTAATGAAACTGACAAGCTGATCAGGAATGCTATAGCATGTAAGTCTCTAGATGAAAGAGTGAAACAGCGTTGTTTAGAAAAGAATAAAAACTTAACATTAGAAACAGCCATAAACGTAGGAAGACTCTTTGAGGCTACCAAAGATGGAATGCAAGTAATCACAGGAGAAGACCCAAATGTGTCAGTGCACGATGTATCAACGAAGCCCAACAAATCTCGTAAACACAAGAACCAAAAGAGTGAAACGGGGTTTAGGTTAGAAAATCCATTAGCGGGGGTTAGGATTTGGATCTTTGTTGTGTTCGGGTTGGGTTCTAACATTAGATTAACCATTATCCTTAATTTGAGCGATTTGTAAATTAAGGATAATAGTTAATTTAAGGAAGAGACCGGGTTGCTGATTTTGCATCGGGTTTATTTGTTTATATTTTTATATATGCATCAACGGCCGTTCGCGCGACATCGGAAAATTTGGCCCTGGTAACTAGGTATAAAAATTTGGCCCTTGACCACTATTTAAATTGAAATCGTCGCATGATTGCGAATGCAAAAATTGAAACGGTTCAAAGAGTTTTTTTCAAAAAGAGACATAGTTTTTTTGAGGAAATAGAAATACGAATCCGAATATGTATTTTGATTCGCAAATTCCAAATCTCTTTCAGAATTGAAAACGGTTAAATATTGATCGAGATAACGTTCAAAATAATATACGACGAAGTGACTAGCTTAGTATTTTCAGAGTTTAAATCGGTTAATATTGGCCGAGATAACGTTCAAACATTTTTTCGACGAAACGGGCTTAATACACAAATACACGGCCACGGCATGCGAGGTCTGGGAACCATGGATGGGGAAATTCCCGTAGGGGGATAGAAAAGGCGGGCGAGGGGATTATTGCGGATTCGTATTTCTAGTTATAGTATATAAAATCAATATTTGATGAAAATCTTTGTTGATTCTGCACTTTCGGCTAAGCTCGCTGTCGACATTTCCTCGGGAAATCAGAGGAAATTAATTATAATAGATAAAACTACTTGTATATTGTTACCATATATTTAACAATTTATCAGTTACTTACAGTTCCTGTAGGTTTCGGGTATCCTTGAACACGTTTGGATGAATAACAGATATTTGGTTATCTTGCAAATATCTAGGTAAGAAAACAAAACAGCAGAAAAAGGTTAACCTAGCTATGAAGGCAAAGAATATTAAATTTTTGTTAAATGTTTAATTAACATCCAGATGTTCAACAACTACTAACTACGGTGATTGTAAACAGCTTTATTAGTGATATAAAATAGAAAACGTATCATGGAGTTTATATATAATTCTTTCAAACTTCTCTGCAACTTTATTGGTACAAATTTGATATAAAAATTTGCAAAGAGCTTTGTACTCAAACTAGCAACTTCAGGAGAAACGCCGCGTGATTTTACTATAAACAAATAAAGCAGTTTTGAGACAGCAGATACAATAAACCTCGAAATCCCGATTCACATTCTTATTATTATCATACAAATGGAGATTTGTGGCAATTAGCCATTACCTTGAAATCTTATATTCCAAAAGTGCATCATAGTATTTGCTGCCGACATTTATAACAAAGACTCAAAACCTACAAAATACGTGTATTTTCTACAACTGCAAGTTGCTATTTCGCACCAATGAAACAATATCCCCAATACTCTTCCAGTCTCGTATACTTACATCAAGTAAGAAGGTTAATTTCCTCGAACGAGGGATGTATGCTATATACATCACGCGGTACATCAAAGAAAAGCGACTCAATCATGTAATAAGTAATAGATAAACACCGAGGACGCGTAGCGTCCGAGGGCTGTATATCGCATATATGTACTCAGGGGATGTTATAGCTGTAACCGCTGACCATATGTATTGACATTAAATATAGCAACACATCATGGCTTTTGATTCAATTATATGTGTATTATATAACATGGTGTCAGAAAACGGGATTTCTTTAAGTAATCAAAGCTGAATTGAGTGAACAAAAGCGGTTAAAATGGCAGAAGGATATCCAAACTCTTACAACTGGCCCACCATGGACTGGCAAGCGAAAGATCTCGACAAAGAATGGGAGCGTTTTTACCAACATTGCGAATTCGCCTTTGGAGGACCTTTAAGCAAGTGTACAGAGAAAGAAATAATTTGTAATCTCATGAGTTTTGTGGGAGATAAAGGCCGCGAAATGTACCTTACATTTGAATGGAACCCTGTTCAAGTTGGAGAGGGTGAACACGTTGAAGAAGTGAGTGAGAAAGATATACTTGTTCGTATCGCTGCGAAGTTCAAAGAACAACTAGCATCGAAGAAGAATCCCATTATGGCAGCTGTTCAGTTTGACAGGAGGCGTCAAAAGCAAGGTGAAACGTTTGATGATTTTGTCACCGACCCGAAACTATTAGCCCGTGGCCTGGACGTTAATGAAACTGACAAGCTGATCAGGAATGCTATAGCATGTAAGTCTCTAGATGAAAGAGTGAAACAGCGTTGTTTAGAAAAGAGTAAAAACTTAACATTAGAAACAGCCATAAACGTAGGAAGACTCTTTGAGGCTACCAAAGATGGAATGCAAGTAATCACAGGAGAAGACCCAAATGTGTCAGTGCACGATGTATCAACGAAGCCCAACAAATCTCGTAAACACAAGAACCAAAAGAGTGAAACAGGGTTTAGGTTAGAAAATCCATTAGCGGGGGGTTAGGATTTGGATCTTTGTTGTGTTCGGGTTGGGTTCTAACATTAGATTAACCATTATCCTTAATTTAGAGCGATTTGTAAATTAAGGATAATAGTTAATTTAAGGAAGAGACCGGGTTGCTGATTTTGCATCGGGTTTATTTCTTTATATTTTTATATATGCATCAACGGCCGTTCGCGCGACATCGGAAAATTTGGCCCTGGTAACTAGGTATAAAAATTTGGCCCTTGACCTCTATTTAAATTGAAATCGTCGCATGATTGCGAATGCAAAAATTGAAACGGTTCAAAGAGTTTTTTTCAAAAAGAGACATAGTTTTTTTGAGGAAATAGAAATACGAATCCGAATATGTATTTTGATTCGCAAATTCCAAATCTCTTTCAGAATTGAAAACGGTTAAATATTGATCGCGATAACGTTCAAAATAGTATACGACAAAGTACATAAACCGTTTTACGAAGGGTACACACGTTCTTGTAATATAGTAAACACGTATGTTATGTATATTGACTCGCCAATTCCAAATCTGTTTTCAGAATTGAAAACGGTTAAATATTGATCGAGATAACGTTCAAAATAATATACGACGAAGCGACCAGCTTATAGCCGGCTAATTTCTAAGTACATAAACCGTTTTTACGAAGGGTATTCACGTTCTCGTAATATAGTAAACACGTACTAGAAATACGTGTACGCAACAAATCCCTCGCCCGCTTACTGTTTGAGGCTTTAATATTGCCAAACAGAACAGATTTTCAAACTGCTTATTTTTTGGGTGCAATTTGTGGGTAGTGTACTGCACAGAACCCAAGTGGGAAAGTCTGCCAACACAATTGTCTCACAGGCAGGGTTGAAAACCAATTGTGTAATTATTGATTTTTGAAATTAATAATTAATTTTAATAATTATTAATTTAAATAATAATTTTATTAATTATATATTACATAATTAAAGTTAATTATGTCAGTTATGCTTTTAATAATAAATTTCAACATGCATGTTTACAGCACCGTAACAGTGGCATACTCATAATTTTACTCAAAGTACAATTGTATTCACAAGACTGCATAACCTTGTACATACATGTACCCTACTGTAATAATGTAATCTGCATGTTCCTTATTGCCTAATTGTCAGTATAAGCAGATACATGTACCCTACTGTAATAATGTAATCTGCATGTTCCTTATTGTCTAGTTGTTAGTAGCAGATACCAAAAGATTCCATACCTAAATTTATCCTAGACCAAATTGATAAGTCTGATAAACCTTTTATTATTTTAGAAGACTTCTGTTTCTTAACTTTTATTAATATTATATAATTATGCACATTCATGTACCAGTATTTCAATGGTATTCAAGTACCGGTAACACAATTTCAAAAATTGAAATGACAAAAGCCCAAAAAAAACAACAAAGAAGGATATTGCTTAATCTAATTATTTCACCAATATCTATATATATTAATTCAGGATGAAATTCCTTTCAGCTGGTTCTTGTCAGTGGGGTGATACCACTTGTTTAATCCTAACATGTTCCCCTGACACAGTGAGTGTTAACCTACCCAATTATACATTATACAGTATTTATCCTTCAAAAGCTGTGTAAAATATACATTGAAAGCCTAGGACTGGCACTGTCCAGGCCTACTATCCAGGACAAAGGTGAATTTAAACAGACACACTAAGCCATTGGCCAGAAGGGCATATGCCATAATATCAGATGAGCATAAATGCTGATTGTTATAGCCAGTATGGTGTATGTTTACACTATTAAAGTGAGTAAAATGTAAGCCAGGCCCAAGGTGGCATCCAGCCAGGTTGGTCATGGTTAGTCCTATAGACCTGCAGTATAAATACAGCTACCGTATAATCTGTACTTTTTTACATCCTGACCACCAGTACTGGTACTCACTATAGGCAATTGATTTTGCAAAAACAGATTATTATAAGGCTAAGATATCTAACTCTAATCAGAATCAGCTATTTCACATGATTGAAGGGATGTTCCGAGTAAAATCTATTCCTTTATTGACATCACGTGATTCTTCGTATGACCTGGCTGATGCTTTTAGTTGTTATTTTTCAACTAAGATTCAGTTACTTCGAGATAAACTTACTAGTACACATGGGTCAGTTAAGAAGTTATCTATAGCGGTTGACTCTCCTTGTTGTAAAAGCTCTCTCAGTGAATTTACTACTGTATCTGAAAGCTTTGTCTGTAACACAATCAAACAGTACTCATCTAAATCCTGTGCCTTAGATCCTGTACCTACACATCTGCTAAAGGAATCTCTTGACGTGTTAGCTGCCCCAATTACTGACATTATCAATTCATCTTTATCCTCAGGAGTATTTCCTCTGTCACTTAAGAAAGGTCTCATCTGCCCATCTATTAAAAAACCAACAAGTGATAAAGAGCAATTCCCTAACTATAGACCTATTACAAACGTGGCTTTCTTGTCAAAAGTATTAGAGCGAAATGCTGCCAGACAGACAACAGACTATCTTATTGAGAATAACCTCCTTGCAAAAATGCAATCTGCTTATAGACTCTTTCATAGTACAGAGACAGCAGTTCTGCGTGTTTTCAATGACATCCTTAATGCACTTGATGAAAATCAGGAAGTAGTGTTGGTAATGTTGGACTTATCATCTGCGTTCGACACCATTGACCACACTGTTCTATTGGAGAGACTTAAACATCGTTATGGGTTTAGTGGAACTGTACTAGCCTGGTATCGCTCATACCTTTCTGATCGGGTACAGTCAGTTATGGTGAAGAATACGCATTCCTCAAATAAACCATTGCAATATGGTGTACCTCAGGGTTCTGTACTGGGTCCACTTCTGTTTTCACTCTTCTTTGCGCCATTGGAAGATGTGATCAAAGCCCACGGCCTTGATTGCATAATGTACGCTGATGACACACAGCTGTATATGCCTATAAAATCTCCATATGATCGACCTGCTGCTCTAGCTAAACTTGAGTTATGTATTAAGGACATCACCATCTGGTGTACTATGAATGGTCTTATATGCAATCCAAGTAAAACCGAGATTGTCCATCTATCATCACGTTTTATGCATTGCGAACCAATGCCAGAAATATGTGTCAATGATGTGATAATCCAACCGGCTCCGGTTGCACGTGATCTCGGTGTTGCTGTTGATAGACATTTAAAATTAAATACTCATGTAAATAACATTTGTAAATCGGCCACTTTGGCTATAAGAAATATTGGCAAGATCAGGAAATATTTGAGTAAAAAGGACTGTGAGAAGTTGGTGCATGCATTCATAACATCAAAACTTGACAGCTGTAATAGCATCCTATATGGCTTACCAGATACTGAATTGAGCAAGTTACAGCGAATTCAAAATACAGCTGCTAGACTTGTTGCAGGGGTTAAAAAATCGTAGCATATCTCCCCTGCGCTACGTAATCTTCACTGGTTGCCGGTGAGATCACGGATTGTTTTTAAGATACTAATAATTACTCTCAAGGCTTTGCATGGCCAGGCGCCTGTTTATATTACTGATTTGCTAACTAAATATAAACCTACTCGTACTTTGAGATCATCTGACCAAAATCTGCTTCTCGAGCCAAAATCCAAAACGGTGACTCATGGAGACAGAGCATTCTCGGTTGCAGCGCCAAAACTGTGGAATTCATTACCACAGGAAATTAGAAGCTTTGAAATGTTAGGTAATTTTAAGTCTGCAGTTAAGACTTTTCTTTTTTAAAATTAATAGTTATTGTTCATAGTGTTAATATATATATGTAGTAGGCTTTATCTTATAATGAAACTGTAATTATAGTTTTAAAAGTAACTTTAAGAATATATATATTGTTGTAAGAGCATTGAGACTATTGTATAATGCTCCTAATACGTCTTTATTATTATTATATTATCAAATTAACAAGTATTGCAATTATTCCATTGTGGATGGGGTTGCAAAGTGACCGAGTGAAACAATGGTGATGGATAATTTAAATAAAAGTATAAAATCTGCCATTCAAAATGTGTATTAACATTTGTTATTCTGCAATATTATAATAAAGCACATAATTTGTTGGTATATGTTACGGTATGTAAGGACTATTCAATTTCGAGAAGCTTTCGAGAAGCTTTCGAGAAGATTTCAAAAGCTGTGTAAATATATAAATTGGAAGCCTAGGACTGGCATTGTCTAGGCCTAATACAGGACAAAGGTGTTTACACAAACACACTAAGCCATTGGCCAGACCAGCATGCCATCAGATGAGCGTATAAACACTGATTGTTATAACCAGTGTGGTGCATGTTTAGACTATTAAAGTGAGTAAAATGTAAGCCAGGCCCAAGGTGGCATCCAGCCAGGTTGGTCCTGGTTAGTACTATAGACTTGCAGTATAAATACAGCTATAATCTGTACTTTTTTACATCCTTACCACCTCTGGTGAAAATCCTTGCAAGGATCCTCAAGGATCCTTGCCAGGATCCTTGCTAGGATCCTTAAGGATATTTGTCCAGGATCATTAAGGATCCTTGAGGATCCTCAAGGATCCTTGAGGATCCTTGAGGATCCTGGAAGGATCCTTGAGGATCCTGGAAGGATCCTTAAGGATCCTCAAGGATCCTTAAGGATCCTTGGGCAGTCCTTAAGGATCCTTGGGATATCCTTGAGGATCCTTGAGAAATCCTCGAGCTTCCTTGAGGATCCTTGAACAATCCTTAAGGATCCTTGGATAATCCTTAAGGATCCTTGAAAAGTCCTTGAGGATCCTTGAATAATCCTTAAGGATCCTTGAAAAGTCCTTGAGGATCCTTGAATAATCCTTAAGGATCCTTGGATAACCCTTATGGATCCTTGAAAAGTCCTTAAGGATCCTTGAATAATCCTTAAACATCCTTGAAAACTGAATTAAATTTTAAAACAAGAATTTGTACACATACAAATTAACCCAGTTTTCTTTAAAAAGTGTTACAACAATGCAAAAGCCAAATATCTACTCAAAGTAATTCACACGATGATGACCAAGCCATTTTGTCAAAGGTAATTGTGCATGTTTATAACATTAGCAAAAGAAAGCTAAAATAAGAACAAGTGGCTGTTACAAAGTTTATATAAAGTATTTGTCAAGTTGACACCAATTTTTAGCAATATTCATGCCGTGATAACTAATGGCAACCAATTTAAATATTCTTTATGTGCATCTAAATTAGTCTTTCTGGCCTTGTACAGAAGCAAAGATTCTTCTGAATTACAGACATACAAGCAAGGCCAGAAAGGCAATGCACATAAAATAATATTTAAATTGGTCATCATTATGAAAGAGATCTATAGATCTATCACACTTAATATACTCCTCTAAATGTTGAATTGGTGTTGACTTGTCATCAAAACATAATAGTGCAACGTGGTCAGGCCAATCTTGTGTGTTGCTGGGTAGTCAACATCCAACAGGTAGAAGACACCAAGAAAGGTAAGGATAAGTTCACACAGCTTCGACGGGTCAACATTTCACACTATCTTCTTGCCAACCAATAGTAGCACTTCATTCTTTGTGACAAGAATCCCTGGCAAATCTCCTTTCCTCTGCCAATCTTCAGGGTCATCACATTATGATCCTCAAGCAAGAAACATGTGCTCAAAACTTTATATAAAACGTTAGACCTCCTACACACAATGTTGGCAGTTGCCAAATCTTTACAGTACACTGTATGTATGTCTGTATACACTGTATGTATGTATATGTGTATGTATGTCTGTCTGTCTGTCTGTCTGTATCTATCTATCTGTATACATAGCATTTGCATTCTCCCAATTTATTTAATACCACTGCACTTTTCAAGTCACCAACTTAATGTCATTAGTGCATTACCCAGAATTATAACTACTTAAACATGATAATTTATACAACTAAACATGTATATAAATTCTGAATTCTGGTTGGTGATCGAACATGTAATATTCTGATTGTTGGTGAGATGCTCTAACCATTGAGCTACTAAGACTCAGATGGATATGGTGATTAACCAGCCATCCTTTGGATGGACATCATTGATTTTCAAATTATTTAAAAATCATTCAGATTTTTGAAGGTACTGTATGTATATTATGCTCTTTAACAAGCATAATAAAAATGTATTACTAGATAAACTAAAAAAAATTACCAAAATAAGCTCAATAATTTTTTCCGGCTCAGCTCTTCTCTTAGTTTGTTTAACAAAATTGAAACTTCATCTATATTTTAAAAAGCAAGAAACAACCTATTATTTAAATACAGATAACAGTTAATAATAAAGTAAAGACTATAACCAAAGTTAATGAATTAACATTAATGTTACTTTATTACAAGTCTTTTATTAAACTATCTTGTTGTGCAAAAGATATACAGTGGTGATTATTATTATATTCCATATAGTTATATTATATTCCATATAGTGACATTGCATATATGCATGAGTGCATATAGCAATCAAACCAGTACATCATTGTAACCTTAAGAGTCATTAGAGCATGTCACAGGCAATCCGAAGGTTACAGGTTCGACTAGCCCTGTCTGGGACATTTTCTGAGGATTTGAGCTTAACAATCGCCCATGTATGTCACTTGGCACTTTGTTTGAGCCACATGCATTTTAATTCCATGAAAAATCAAAAATCTATAACTAATTGACAACCGGTATGCAATATCACATGAAGAAATATTTTGAATAATCCCAAATATTTGAAGGTAAATTTATATATTATACAAATTATGATAACACCACTTCTAAAACCAAACCAAATATCACTTACATTATCAATATCATGCCATTTTTGCCATTCAGCCAGTCTCTGAACTTTCTAAGGATTCAACAAAAGGGCATTTCAGCAAGGATATAAATCCTTAGAAATGATCATCATTATAAACAAATAAAAGATTATGTAAAGGGGTTATTCCCGATAAAAGTTTGTATAACATACCACTTTGTTTCCTGAGGCTCAGAGACCAGATATTTGGCTTTTGATTATCCACATTTCCAATGAAAAATAACTCTTCCCCGTCTAAGACAAAGTTTTTGATAAGATACGTTTAGAACAACTATTTGATTTCTTGTTTATAGCTGCTTCAAACTTTCAGATGCGTTTAGTACAGTAGCTATATATTAATATACGAAATGTGTATTCGTATGGTTAGATTTCCGGTCGAGTTCGATAAAAATTAATTTGCCTTTTCTGCATAGTTTTTTTGGTTAGGATTAGTATTTAGGTTAGTATTTTGGTGATATTATGGTTAGCATTTCATTGAATTCTAAGAGACTACCGTACGAATAGCAAATAAATGTTGGCTCGGTTGGCGCACGGTTACCGTACAAATATATAAATATTAGGAGATCAGAGTCAGACTTACCTTTGAACTTTGCTGAAAGCCTGAAATCGCATTACTGCCGTATTTACTCCCGCAGCTAGTATTTTGTGATACCGACGAATTTACCAAACAAAGAATCCAAGATTGGCAAGACACAAAGCAGTTATAAGTGTTCTGCGACCACGAGAGAATTCAAATATGGCGCACGCTAGGACCTCTGGGGATGTCCATATATGGAATAATTTCCCCAACCTCCTACCCAGGCTTTTAATTTCCCTTGTACGGATAGATTTTGCAATTTGCAGCCTCTACCTGATAATTCCTGAGTCCTGACAAGGTTACGAAAATACATTCGCGTCCACAGCCTTTCATTTATATATCTATATAATATAGTATCAGCATAAAGTCAAGTTGAGCGAGCCAGTGTATCTTGCCGGTTTATAAAGCGACTCGAATGAAACAAAGACGACTCCGCGTCGCGCTTTGATTCCATGAAGTTATACATGAACTATATTACACTGAAATTCTCGTTGGGGTCAACTATAAACGGCTCGTTTCATTTCAATTCAGAATGATTATATTTAAATTGACTCTTGTTTCAATTAAAATTGATTGTGGGTAATTATTCTTGATAAGAAATTCATTGTTTCATAATCCTGCAAGGAAATTAAAATTCCTGCAGGATCCTATTGAGTGATCTTATAAATCAGTCCTTATTATATAACAGTTATTAGATTTACAATCCTGAAAATTTCCTTGAAGGATTTTTTCCTTGCAGGATCCTTTCCTTTCAGGATCTGGCAAGGATCCTCGTCAGGAGACTGTCCTTAATAGGATCCTGAAAATTTCCTTGAAGGAAATTTTCCTTGCAGGATCCTTTCCTTGCAGGATCCTTTTCTTGCAAGGATCCTTTTCTTGCAAGGATCCGGCAAGGATCCTTGAAAATTCCTTGAGGATCATGTCCTTAACAAGATCCTGAAAATTTCCTTGAAGGATATTTTCCTTGCAGGATCCTTGCAGTATCCTGACAGGATCCTTAAAAATTCCTTGAGGATTGTTTGTCTAGCAAGGATCCTGTAAACATTCTGAAAAATCCTCAAGGATCCTGGAAAATTCCTTAAGGATTCTGTCCTTACAGGATCCTTACAAGATCTTTGAGGATCCTTGAGGATCCTTGAGGATCCTGTAAGGATTTTCACCAGGGACCAGTACTGGTACTCACTATATAGGCTAATTATCAAGTATTGCAATTATGCCATTGTGGATGAGGTTGCAAAGTGACCGAGTGAAACAATGGTGATGGATAATTTAAATAAAAGTATAAAATCTGCCATTCAAAATTTGTATTAACATTTGTTATTCTGCAATATTATAATAAAGCACATAATTTATTGGTATATCTTATGTAAGGACTATTCAATTTTGAGCGAAAGCCCTGCAAATAGTGATTTCATGATGTCTGATTGGCGCTTTCTCGATATATCAACAAACCGAAATTCAAATAATCGCTAACCCTAATCCTAACCCAAATCCTAACCCTAAAACTGACTTGGGATGATGTTATAATAATTTTAAATTTCGGTTGCCATGACGACATGCCAAAAGTGAAATGTTCCGACCACAATATATTTTGAAGTACTAACTCTAAGAACTCATTCTACATATCTAATGAAAGCTTGATTAACAGCCTCTGACATACCTACAAACATATTTTTGTAACTGATACCTAACAGCTTGAAAAAAGCGACGACGCTTGGATTGGATTGACAAACTCCGTATAAATATTTTAGATATTCAGACGACGATATCTCTTGAATTACTAACGCAAGAAAATCATGCTATACATCAAATAAAAGCCTGAATAACATACTCGGACATGTTTGCAAAACTATCTTTGTAACTGACTAACAGGTTTAAAAAACCGAAAACGGGTTTACCTTTAGTTTTGACGCCACGTATAAAACTTGATTTACGAACTTGACATCTTCCGACGACGATATATTGCATTTTCACTGCCTTTTCACGATCTTTTTGAACTCAAATCGTCGTTCACCGTATAACCGGTATATACTTCATGGTTAACAGTAGACCGGATTTCCATCTGTTTTTTATACCCCTAACCCCAACCCAAATTTCGCCGTCGGCAAATGGCGGCTTTCTTCCGGAAAGCGGTTTGTCGCGCTGGCATCAATTTAAATTTAAATTACGCCAAATTTAACGCACAAAAAAACCGTTTCAATACCGTTTCAATTTTTGCATTCGCAATCATGAGACGGTTGCATTTAAATATAATTCCAATGCAGAGGTCTGTCTATATCTAGTTACCAGGGCCACATTTTCCGATGCCGCGCATGAGGACGGTTGATCATATATATATATATATATATACCTATAAATTGGATCCTAGATCTAGGAACCCCATAAGGGACTAAACGCCGGTCGATATTAGCACCCTCGCCCTCAGGCCTTCGGCCTTCGGCCGGCGCTTCGCGCCGGGCGAGGGGATTATGTATTTTCAGAGTTTAATTCTGCTAAATATTGGCCGAGATAACGTTCAAACATTTCCTCGACGAAACGCGCTTTTGCAAATTGTGAATTTTTGCAAATACACAAATACACGGCCACGGCGTGCGAGGTCTGGGCACCATGGATGGGGAAATTCCGGTAGGGGGATAGAAAAGGTGGGCGAGGGGATTATTGCGGATTCGTATTTGTAGTTATAGTATATAAAATCAATATTTGATGAAAATCTTTGTTGATTCTGCACTTTCGGCTAAGCCCCCTGTCGACATTTCCTCGGGAAATCAGAGGAAATTAATTATAATAGATAAAACTACTTGTATATTGTTACCATATATTTAACAATTTATCAGTTACTTACAGAACCTCTAGGTTTCGGGTATCCTTGAACACGTTTGGAGGAATAATAGATATTTGGTTATCTTGCAAATCTCTAGATAAGAAAACAAAACAGCAGAAAAAGGTTAACCTAGCAATGAAGACAAAGAATATTAATTTTTTGTTAAATGTATATAATTAACCACCAGATGTTCAACAACTACTACCTACCGTGATTGTAAACAGTTTTATTAGTGATATAAAATAGAAAACGTATCATGGAGTTTATATATAATTCTTTCAAACTTTTCTGCAACTTTATTGGTACAAATTTGATATAAGAATTTGCAAGAGCTTTCTACTCAAACTAGCAACTTCAGGAGAAACGCCGCGTGATTTTACTATGAACAAATAAAGTAGTTTTGAGACAGCAGATACAATAAACCTCGAGATCCCGATTCACATTCTTATTATTATCATACAAATGGAGATTTGTGGCAACTAGCCATTACCTTGAAATCTCATATTCCAAAAGTACATCATAGTATGTGCTGCCGACATTTATAAAAAGACTCAACACCTACAAAATACGTGTATTTTCTACGACTGGAAGTTGCTATTTCGCACCAATAAAACAATAACCCCCAATAAGTTTGATATGTTACAATGTAAAGGTACGCTACTCTTCTAGTCTCGGATACTGACATCATCAAGTAAGAGTTAATTACCTCGAACGAGGGAGCTATATACCTGTACATCCCGCGGTACATCAAAGGAAATCGACTCAATATAATAATAAGAGCTGATACCTCCTCGTGATCTCTTATTAATATGGTCCGGAGCTACTTATCTATTTTAACCAAATATTCAACGATAATATGCAAGTAACAGTTCTCTAGCTTGTTGTTATTTAAATTTCTAAATTAAAATTAAAATACAGCATTGAAATAGTTGCTTAACTATAACTGGAACACTAAAAGGTTGGTGTATACTACCTATATATATAACTATTCCATATTTTGTCAATACACCAACCTTTTAGGGTTTATGATTCGTACTGGCCAAGCAGAACATTATTATAAGAAATATAAAATAGTTTTCCATGATATGATATAAATTAACACTTGGGTTAATTCACCGAAGAATCACATGGATTTTCAACCAATGTAAATCAAATGTAAATAATATTTGGTATTTCACTGGATCAAACTACATGTTCTAAGGATTCATGGTGATGGAAATTTCGAGTGTTGGAATATATACACTTTAAGATCACACCGGGACCGGTTGCGAAAAATGCATCTTCAAGGCCTTCCGGCCGGAATTGAACCCGCGACCTCACGATGCTAGTGCAGTGCTCTGACCACTGAGCTACGGAAGCCGTTGGCGAGAGCCTATGTCACGAGTTCTGTATATATCGTGGTGGTAATGCCGGGATAACATTCTGGGTATACTACAAACAATATTTGGCATTTCACTCGAACAAACTACATGTTCTAAGGCAACGGCTTCCATGGCCCGGTGGTACTGCACTAGCATCGCATGGTCGCGGGTTCAATTCCGGCCGGAAGTCCTTGAAGTTGAATTTTTCACAACTGGTCCCGGTTTGGTGTTAAAGTGTATATATTCCAACACTCGAAATTTTACTTAATAACTATAAATTCTTGAACATGTAAACCAAATGTAATGCTGGTTGCATTTTAATGCAGCGAAAAGCAAAGTCCAACGAGAAAGTCACAAACCTTGATTATCCGGAGTTATACTGCACGGTTAGTTATTATTGAAAGAACGTGTCGACTTAATGTGTGATATAGACGTCAAAACGCAAATGTTTGATATCTGCCGGTATTTGAACTTTCCTGTTTCTGTCACCTTATGCGGGTGCTATTATGGCCTGGTGTAACGTGTTAACGCAGCAATAATACAACTTATGAGACGTGGAGGCAACAAAACTCGCCCACTAACTGTTTGAAGATTTTATAAAGGCATGTATAAAAATAGAGAAGCAATGCGTACATGTCTCTGCTCGTGTTTCTTGCGTCTGGTAGAGAAAAGAGTCCGTTTTAATATAATATGAAACAAGATGATTTGGTGATAATCATCATTCTAGGGGAAACTCATAGCAAACAAAAATAACATCAATCTGCGCACGCAATCGCACAAGCGTTGTGAATTACGTTAACCTGATGGCTCACGCAACACTATAGAAGAGCACTTTAGGATACATTATTTTATGAAGTTCATATTGGTAAGTTTCCAGAGGATATGTCTCCAGCATTCTGTGCTGGATTATTTCACCCTAAATAAGAAGTCAAACTTTATCCTGATACATATTTGACAGATTGAATTACTGACATATATTCCTTCTTCGAAGATGATCTGCCAGAAACAACACCTGACTCATTTAAAAGAGCAAGAACATTACAAATCCACAAATGAAGCAAGTGGGATTGCTGCAGCTGTGGAAAGAGGTTTTAGCCTATACTGAAGGTGATATATTTTCTTTAATTTTCACAGTGATCAAGATATATCTGATATCACCAATGCATGCATGTGAAAGAAGTTTCAGCGTATTGAGAAGATTGAAGTGTTCGACCAGAAGTACCATTGGCCATATACTTCCTATGTTCACACAGGCAAAATTGTACCTGAAACTATTGGCAAGAAAATTCTCGATCGATATGATTCAGGTAGATCCAAGAAAATTTGGAACGCTAGTTACTAGTTAATAATGCTTTTTAGCAATAATATCGGTGGTTTGAATTAATGCAGTAGCTCTTTTTATATTATGTACATGTATGTAGAAGTATGATTTATGGGACTGTCAGTAAGAGAGCTGTTTAAATTTTCTATTTTTTAAAGTTAAATGAAAGATACAGCGACATAAAAAATAAATGTATTAACAGTGTTGCGTCTTTAGAGTGATTGATACAGCTAAATGAATTAACATTGTCCTAGACAAAGCTAAAGGGCCAAAGCTAAAAGGTCAAAACCAAGCGCGAAACGTACTATTTCCTTCAAACTTTTAGCTCTTGGCTGCAAGTCTCCCCTGTATTTCAATTTTCAATGTAGAATTTTGACATAACTAAATTAAGACTTGTCGCTATTATCGTACTCTTTTTGCGCTTTGCTTTGACCTTTTAGCTTTGACAATTTAGCTTTGTCGAGGACAACGTTAATTCGTTTAGCTGTATAACGTTCTATAACCAAAAGGCATGAAATGACATTTCAGGAAGGGACTGCACCGTATATTTCAATATTCCTCCAAGGGAACATACCCACGGAATTTATCACAATTTGCAAATTTGGATGGCAATTTAGAAAGCGCAAATTTCAAAATTGTGAGGCATGCCCCGCACCACAAGATGTTCGGTCAGTACACTCACGACTCAAAAATCATAGTTACTGGCCTGAATGCTTAGATTTATTAATATATACAGTACACTGCTCTAGCTACTGAATGTACAATGAGAGCTTGGGGTAGATAGACGATACACACTAATATCCTGAGAAAAATATTTCTGACTCCGGTACAGAAACGAGCCATGACCATAGTAACATATCTAATTTATTTAAATCGAACAAAGTCAAATATTTTGAAATGTTTTCGAAGTGGAGTGAGCCGGAGACATGCTGTTTCCAAATCTAATACGGCATCCACATCATAATACAATGTAAAAATAATAATAATACAGTTCCATTAAAATTAATCACCATGGTTAACCTACATTACTGATTCGACGAACAATTGTTGACTTGAGCAAAATTTGAACTCGTACCTTCGGGATTCCTGTCTGCTGCTCTATCAGTTGAGCTACCGCGCCAACTTGGAAAAGTGTGATAATTTTATCTATTTAATTGCACGAAATATTTTCGTGACAACTTCTTATGATAATCGTTAAGAATATATAATGTTTTGATTCTATTTCAGAATCATCCCCAGCGTAACATGACAATTAATCAACACGATTAACCTACACTATTAAGTCGACGGAATATCTGAAATAATAAAAAATAGAATATGTTCTCTCTTTCTATTAACCATGCCCTAATTATGTACGTTTGTGTATAGTTTTGTGCGATATGAACTATGATTTACTATATTTCGTTAACTGCTGTTTAAGAAATAATAACAATACATTATAGTTGATGTCCGTTTTAGCCTTGCGACATTTGAATCTATGCGACCCTTCAACAAGTGCCTTCACCTTGCCAAGATGTTATCGAGCGTGCCCAGTTCGGTGAAACATTCTGCTTTGTTCACTGTATGCTCTAGAATATCCCGTGGTTGTTTCAAATGACTTCGAAAATATAATTATGACTTAACTGAGCACAAAACGACCACTGCTAATTGACCTTTCATGACGCGGAACGAATCCTTTTCACTACCGATTGGTTTGCAATTGCAAACACCACAGCGAGCGAGTGAGTTACGTGTAGACAATTGGCCCGCTCCACTAACTCGTTACTATGCATCGTATATACAGGAGTTAAAATGGTAACTTCGTAAATTGAAAACAGTCTTTTTGTAACTTTTTGATGTTACGTTTTCTATTAGTTGTTGTATTTGTTGACGAAATAAAACGTCGGGCGAACATTAACTAAACCAGAACGCACAGAGCGCAAATGTTAAAAACACAGTCTATCAGAGAGTGTTTCCATTTGATAAATCTCAACGCCGACTTCCAGTAATTGACTCGGTTCTGTCTCTACTACAATCGATGGCAATCTGTCATTGACTTAACCACAAACATTACATTTCAATTTCAAAAATTACAATATTCATTTCAGAATATTATATATATTTTCAGACATTTAGTTCCACAATTTTCGTTTTCTCCAATATTTGTATCTGTTCTCCATTTTCAGGTCATTGACCGGAATTATATCATGCATTAGTATAAACCAATAATTTGTAATTAAATTAGGCTCAGTCGGCATATGGATATTGCCTAGGAAAATCCAATGTGTATAACATCCGAGAATAAATAAGTTCTTAAATCCTGTTGTACAGCTTGTAAAGGAAGAGAGAAGATTCGTTCCAGACCATTGATATTGGGATGCCAAGATCAACGACACGCGCTTAGACAAAGAGAACACTAGTGTCCATGCTGTGGCAACAATTAGCATTGTGTTTCACCGTGTCATCGGCTTCACTGATCTCTAAATAATGACTCGAACGAGCAACTATTGTTCATGAAATCGGAAGTAGCTCGTGACGGCCATCTTGTTGGGACCGCGTCATATATAATTACTATAGGCTACATAGACTTATCTGGTCTTTTAAGACGCTAAAACGAATCAGTTGTCCAAGGTTTTCCCATGATATAGAGCAGAAACTACGGCGCCAAAATAGTAACTATGAAGCCGGAATTAGCACGTGCAGCGGTGCAGGCCATATTGGAGTAACAACGGTGGTCATTCCAAGATGGCCGCCACGCGCTAATCCCGGCATCATTATTATTGTGATGGAGCAGTAGCTAGTTTGTGATCTAAATTGCGGTAAAAACCTATGACAACTGATTCGTTTTAGCATCTTAAAAGAACAGAAACAGATTGTCTCTGTGTCCGACAGTAAAAGTATATAGCTACGTGCTCTATTCAAGATGGCCACCGCGAAATATTCCAGGCTTCATTTAAACAATAGTTTCTAACAGCATCTAAACAATAGTTGATCGATCAAAGTCTTCATTTAGAGATCAGTGATCGGCTTTCATAATCCACGCCGTCTTCACTAATTGGCCTTTAAGGCCTGGTGAGTAAAATTTCCTCTACTGTTCTATACCATTGAGCATCATTCTTCAGAGCAGCCTTTAGGCCTATTTCGGATTGTACTAAGTTTTGATTGATCAAGTACAACACACAAATGTCAGGCGGACAAGGTTGCGTTGACGACGTTTCACCATGCGCCAAAATGATTGTGTTGGAGCCACGTTGTTTTTCTTTCCTGTCCTTTAGTTTATCCACTTACGTACGTTCTTTGCATCAAGAGCTTGCTGGCACCGTCTAGTCCTAATTGAAGCCAGTCTTGAAAGGTGTTGAGATATGGTCGGCTAATGCGTTTCAAGACCACGCTCGTTCTCATTCCATTTTAGGAGAATCGATACTGAGGCTGTTTCGGAATGGCAACTTTAAAGTTGGCGAATACACGGAAATCATCGTTGTGACCAACCTCTTCTATTGTCCAAACTAAGTGATTAATGACAGTGAACAGGGCACTCACACTACTGGCTCGTCTTTGACGACTAGTTGAAGTTTAGAGAAATTGTCGAGGTGAGTTAGCGAAACGTTTCTGTGCTTTAGACTCAATTTCGACCATTTTAGCCTCGAGCTGAAGTTGCGCGATGACATCCTTTGATTTTTGTATTTTATATAAAAGTGTTGTTCTGTACAGGCATGAGTGTATAAATAGAAATCGAATACTCTAAAAGCTTGATTCCTGAGGCATCACACCATTCTTGGCATATGAATTCCAAGGTTACATGGTTACTCATGGTTACAAGGTTACTCGTACTCAGTCCTTTCAGCGAGCTATGTATACCAACCAGAATTTTCTTTTGTTAAATATTTCCCATTAAACATTGGCTCAAGCGCGCATGTCCCATTATAGAACGTTGTCTTCGAAGCAGCCATGCATAAATAATCTGTGTTTTATAAGCTACTTCTTTTAATCTCTTGACAGAAAATTCATGCTAATAACAATAAATCATGCCTTTACTTGCTTGTGGAAGTATTCATCAAGGCCACGAATGCATCATTTACAAGTCTCCAGGAAAGCAGTGCTCTTTTATGAGTCGATCGGCTCTGTTAACCGCACAAACTGTTCAAGTGTTAACCGTACATACTGTTGAAGTGAACGAGTGGAATTTTTCAACAATCGACGATGTTTTAGTGAAGGAGACAAGATGTACCTGAGTGCTTTAATAACGTTATCATTCCGCGTGAGGTCTTTTTGTCACTTAACAACTTACCAACTGTTGCCGTTTGTTGCCGTTGGTTATCAGACAAGTTAAACAACTGGTCCATTGAGACAAATATATCGCCCGTTAACGCAAATGATTACACAAAATCACCAGTGATGCTGATAAATATTGATGTGCCCATTGTGATGGAGCCATATGAAGTAAAAAGCTATCAAATGTTTTAACAAATGTGGGTCTGGGTACGAGAATGCTATAACATTGGATTTGTTATATAAAATTAATATGTATAACCCACTGTTCAGGTGCAGCACTTTCCTTGCAATAGTATTTTTTTAGTTATAAATATATTACCTTCCATATCTGGTTGTTAATTTTCTAGTTTCTCTTGCCCCCTTGCAACGAAATTGACAGTGCTACTTGCATTGGGTTTCTGTTTCTAGTATATTTAAAGACGCCTCCACAACATACATTTTACAAGGTTGGAAATGGGTACGTGATGTCAAACATCATATATAATTTTAATATAATTTTGCTCTCTTAAATTTTCCCACCTTTCAAAATTTGGCAACTTTTATGCTCAGCGGAATTCCTATTAAGGGGGAGCAACAGGGCAAAATATGAAGGAAAATTTTTAGAAAAACAGATTTCTGTTTTTTTGCATTTTCTAAGACTAAAACTATTCTACTTTCATAAATCTGACTCCAAATTATGATATTCGTGCTATTTTCAGAACTAAATGACAATTTATACTATTAGGTTGAAAAACTGTTGTTTGTTGCTATGGCAACCTTAGTAGTTTTTGTCCCACTTTTCATGGCCACTGCATTTTTGAGGTGTGATATAGAGATGGATGTATATAGGGGACAAAAAGCGAGTCAGTGTATTGATTTTAATTGCAATTGACCCCCTCTAAGATCCAAAATGAGTTGTGGATTTTCAATGTTGGTGCTACTGGCCGTCATCGTGAGATGGAAAAATTGCATGTCCCCACTGGCAAAAATATAAATCAAGGTAGTGTAAGAAAGGACAAGAGGAGGGTACAGCAGTCGTTGCAGAGGGCAACAAAGGTGGCTCAGCATGGCAGGCAAGTGATACGTAATGCAAAGCACAGAGGGGAAGAAAGGAGGAAGGCCGCTGAAGTCATCACATATGCCAGTGGGGCTTTCAATGGAGACTTACTGTGTGTTACTGAAGGCAGGAAGAGGCCTGCAACCTCCAAGGGCAAATAACTAGGTCCCAAGGACAGTGCAAAGTTTTATAGAATTATGTATCATAATAAATAAAACAGTAGCATAATGCATGACACAAGTTTAATGCTGTTGTTTAATTGCCTTCCAACTCTGTGTGAATTTGATGGATTTTCCTCAAATTTTGTACAACAATTCTATTAGTAATGTTCTGTGTTCCCATGAGGCACTTTTTCAATTACTATTTTTATTAAATAGCTAGGCTAGATAAACTTTTCCTGGAACTATGGTTTCCATGGCAACCAGGACTCAAATCACAAATCCCCCATGGGAACATGCATTGTCCAATGCTATAGTTGCCCCGTAAATATAAAGCTATAACCTGAAATTTCTGCTTAGAAATGTTGGGGGGGTTGCAATGATTCGATTTCTCCTTACAGCAGGCCGCAATGCAAAATATAACCAAAAGTGAAATAATATGTTCAATCAGTTGTTGTACTTTCAGTACTTGGTCCGAATATACATCTAGTTTTGTCCATTTTTGGTGTTAACTACCCTGTTGCTCCCCCTTAAACAAGATGGCAGTCGAAGATAAACGAAATATAATTGTTTTCGGTTATATTTCTCCTTAGTTATAGCTCCAGTTCTATATCTTTCTTTTGAAGAAATTTCCTATTTTTAGTTGGAAAAAGCACTGCTTTTATAGCCAGATTTATTAAAAATATGTATCTAATCTGTGATATTAAGCTGCAAGCTTGCGGATGGAGAGCTGGAGAAAGTTGGGAAACCGATCTGTAGTGTCCAAACCGGAAATGAGACCTGGTATAGATATATCATGTGATCGAAGATAACAACAACAGTCTTTACTCCGGACTCGGAATAGTAAGACGATAGGATATTACAATGGCGACGATGATACAGAATTCGATAAAGAAGCAACAAAGATCAGGAGGTGTAGAAAAGGAAACGGTACTCAAAGCAAGAGAACTAGCATCTCCTGTGGCTATCCATTGAATAAAAGAGAAGCTTTAGTCCAATTAGCGCAACGCTTCCTTCATTCCCAACATATTGCATAAGCCATGAATATTCGCATATCCCTTGGAACCTGGTGGAAAAGGTATGTCGTAAGTTTTAAAAATCTGTTCATTGCGCTTTTTTACACGCTTCCAGATACATAGCCCAGGAAGATGAAAACCTGACAGCCAATGCGATCGACGTTCTTATTTCCAACCAAAACAAAGGTACAGGTCCTTGAATGATAGCAGCTAGCGTTTGCTTGGCTGACCAAGCTAACCTGTATAAATATTGTATATTATTATTATTATTATTATTATTATTATTACGAGGAACACCAGTTCCATCTAGCCAACTCGAATAAAGCGCCTATCTTCATGATGTTCACGGATGTTGACAGGGAAATGAAATCGCAAAATATTCAACAGTGCTCATCATCGAAACTTCGACATACAGTAAATCCCTCAGTGAATCCAAAATCAGTCTTGAACTGTTGCTAGCATACGGATAAGCGATGAGCAAGAGGACACGCAAGCTACGAACCTAGAGGACCGAACAAACAACGAAGTCAAACTGGCTCAAAGCGGACGTCTTTACTCTGGCAATAAACCAAATCATGAGTAAAAACAAAAGCCATAAAGCACCACCGAATCGTTGAACTACAAAATGTGAAAATTATGGAGGTCCGTGGCCGCAACATCAAGGGGACAGCAAAACTTGACAGCGATTGGTAAAGAATACAGGAAATGTGGAAAAGCAAAACCATTTCAAAGCCATGTGTATATTGTAGAAATGTTGGCGCCACAGTGTATAGCACGTCTTAAAAAATCGAAAGCCTCAAACGCAGGTCAACTAAGTAGAACATCAGTTACAGCGAAAGCATCATACTCCAAAGTTGTTACCGATTTCCTACTGGCACGAGTTCAAGGATCTTATCTTCTATATTTTAAATGTCGTAATGGTTACTATACAATCCCTATCTATGTATAACACCTAGAAATATTATCAGATCGACACGTGCAGTAACAGTATAACTAAGCCGGATGTTCTTGTACGTAAATGCCGAACTTTAGCAAACTGGTTACTTTAGCAAACTGGTTACTTTAGTCGTATCACAAAGCTTTGGAACAATCTGTTTAAATCACTGTTATTTTAACACTACTCTACTGCTCCCCTTCATCCTGATACGCCGTAAATGTCGCGTTTCTAGCAATATTACTTCAATCTCTCCATCTTGCTGCTATTGGTTTTAAGATATTTAAGGATAATTATTACGAATTAGCTCTATGCATTGATCTTAATTATTATAAAATTGTACATATATGTCTACATATATGCATCTACAGTACATGTACTTTTTTAGATTATAAGGCGTACTATAGTTGGAGCAGGCCTCTGTGGTGCTGTCTCACACTATGTATTTTCTTATTTATATTGCTTTAAATTATGGTGGAAGTTTTGTAAATAAAAATAATAATTCTCGCAAGATTGTAGCTCATATTTTCATTCGATTCATGTAACAGCATTGCCGACGATTTTTAACACAACAATAATTGAAATTTCTCGAGTTTCCCTGACAATGAAACAGGAAGTGAGACCGTATTTCCTGGTTAAAGTGGATTTTTTGTCCTTCAAATAGTTAAGCTAATAACGTTTTTTTTAAATAATCTTGTTTTATGGGAAAACAATAGTAGAAAAGTCGCAAAAACAACGAAGGACGTAGCAACTTTTCGTATGGTCGAGGCCTTTTGACGATACGTATATACAGCTTCGAACTCCATGAGAGCTTCAAGGTTAAGGAGATAAAGCAAGAAAAGGAAAGTAAAGCACTGCATGTCTCGATGAAAGTTTTACGGACCAATGTCGTTCTGAAGATTGAAATCAGTCTTGCTTTGTGAATGCTATATCACTACCAAAGAGGATCGGTCTATGGCGAACATATATATAAAACATTTTCAAAGTTAAAACGATCAAATTTTCACCTGTGAATATTTTACGGATTTATAAAGCAGAGCTGCAAAATATTACTCGATCGAAACCGTTTTGTGATTCGACGATTGCAAGTATAATTTTTCTGACTCCGAATCTGGAGTTGGCGCGTCCACCATGCACTTTAATCATGCAGGGATAAATTAATGTGGCGCTCCGTTTCCTTGGCGATGTGTTTTGTGGTGGGCACCGTTCTACAGATAAATTATAGCAAAATAGTTTACTCTATACTTCCATTGCTTTATTCGCAATATATCGGTGGTATACTGTAGTTGACGAACAAATATTTTACATATAGCTCAACATTAAATAGAGCTGCTGATCTCTCGGGACTTGCTGCTAAAATCAATACAGTTTCCGAATGTTTGCTCAACGCAATCTCAGAGTGTAATTATATACTTAAACAAATCGCTCTATTTCCTAAGAAAACAGCTTCTGCCAATAAGCGTATGTTGCCAACATACTTGTACCGTTAGATAAATCCTTGAGATTGAAGAGCTGCGTCTTGTTTGGAAAGCTTTGCTGAAGGATTTTAAGTAAAATTTTAAAGAAGAAGTAGGTCCGATTCAACATTTAAAAAAGATCACTTTTTTAATTTTCGTATGCTTAAACATGACTCAGAGAAGTAATCTATTTATCACATATAACCATTTATGAAGGGAATTTAGTCCCTGATAATGCCATCAGACAAAATTCTCCGGCGCCAGCAAGCACCTTTTCTTATTCTCGTGCTAATTATCACACTTGTTGCCTCCTTAACTCCGCTACATGTATATTCGGCATAGTTTCACATGCACCTCTTTGCGCGACATCATTTACTGCATTTCCTGCAGTAAATATTGTGCAGTAAATATTGTGTAGTATAAATTGGTAAAACTGGGCGGCAGCATCTATCTGACATAATTGCTAAACATCTTCGCTCCGCAATGCACTATGTTGACAAAGCCATCGTCCGATAATTTAATAGGTTCGGAGATGAAAGCTTACCAAGTTACTCATTTCCGGTTGGTCTTCTTTTAAAAATTGGAATCTCTCTTCATGCACCATGCACTTCATTATTTTCTTTTATTAGTCACTGTGAAGTCATCTTTTATCTATCAATTGGCGCACAACAACACTGGCTTCTCGCTTTATTACCTTGGCCTTTCTCTTTATCTCAATGGCCTATTTACTGATTGACGTTAAAATAGCAAATGACGTTTCTACTTTTATATCTAACTGTTATTTGTTATTGTTTTTCGTACATGATTGGATCAGCCCAGTCACATGATTATTTTTTTATATAAAATATCCACTCAGTTTTCATTTCACTTTACGTTTCACTCTCTGATGAAAGACCTTCACTTGAAACGTTAGACCTCCTATATTTCGTCAGTACACCAACCTTTCATAGTATTTCATTTGTATTTCTACACTGCTTACGTAACACAACACGTCTATATCACTAATTTGGATATTGAAATAAATATTCAGTTTCAGATAATTTAATTCAAATTTTCCCATGTTTTAGCAGTAGCAACGAGCATTGTTTACACCTATGATATCTGGTAACTAAACAAATCTGGCTCCAAAGCTCTATAGCTCGAGAAATAGCGAGTATATGAAATGGTAATTAACTGTGATGTATACACGAATAATTCGTCATCATTACTAGCAACGACATTTACTTTGTTTTATTTTAACTTGTTTCTTTCATCTTTTCTTGATTTTTAACGGTTAGTGTTATGGTTTGGTTAGGTGTATTTTAGAATTATTGTTACGATTACTAACTACCGGTCATAGTATAGTTTTCAAAACTAAATGACCCGCTTGCCTATCATATAGTCACAGCGTATTAGAAAACCATTAGGCTGACGGCTTACTGTTAGGATATAAGTCGTTTTGCGGTTAGCAGTTCTATGATGTATTTCATCATACAGGCATGTCCGATCATAAGATAGCAGTACAATCTCTCATTTCGTTCCAACTCTCGCGATAATAAAAAAGATCGTCCAGAAGGCAATCGCTTGCGGGCGCTGACAAAGAACGCCCGGGATGTAGTAAAACCCTAACTAAACATAAATACTGTATATTATATAGCATAACCACGAAGTTTCTATATTGTTAATTAAGATAAATAAGTTCTGACTTCTTGAATAAGTTTCATGCGGCGTTGTCCTGTAATGACTTTTATTCCGATGCGGTACTGATAAGGAAATAAAATTTAAAAAATGTGCAAATATCCAACTGCAATGGTATGAAGCGTTAGTTGTGTCAAAATTAGATTGTACATTATGAAGACCCGTTTATCATTGTGGTCGGGACAGTTTATCATTTGGATAAGGTGTATACCATTATAGACATGACATGTCATTTCATTATGATGTTATGTCATCATTCTGAAGTGCTCATTTCATTATGAAGATAAATGATGCTTTGCGAACCGAGCGGAGATATATGGCTGGAAAAATAAAAAACTATATGGCGTCGCGACAGCAACCCATAGATTACTTCGAGGTGTTACTACAGATATTAAAAGTCATGCTACTTGAAGTTGTTCAGAAATTGTCTTCTCAATATTTAGATGAAGATAGTCTACATGCTATGCGTTTCAGAGGAGAACAGCTTTACAGTCTAGCAGAGAAACTACCGAATTACATTTTGAGGGGCGCGATATCAGCTGCTAACTCAAAACACTGGTTAAATCGCCGGTTACAATTCCCAATAAACCGGAGTAATTCGGTAGTGTCTCCGCTAGGCGGGAGAAAATCAACGTCCACCAAACGAGACTAGTGCCTGTAAAGATGTTCTCCTCTGAAACACATATAGCATCTAGACTATCTTCATCTAAATCTTGAGAAGACAATTTCTGAACAACTTCAAGTAGCATGACTTTTATTCTCTGTGGTAACACCTCGAAGCAATTTATGGGTTGTTGTCACGACGCCATATTGTTTTCTTTATTTTCCCCGCCATATCTCGGTTCGCAAAGCATCATTTATCTTCATAATGAAATGGCACATCAAAATGATCACATAACATCATAATGAAATGACCTGTCATGTCTATAATGGTATAAAACTTATCCGAATGATAAGCTTTCCCCATCATAATGAATTGACCTGATATATTCATAATGGTATACACCTTATCCGAATGATAAGCCGTCCCCATCATAATGAAATGACCTATTATGTTCATAATGGTATACACCTTATCCGAATGATAAGCTGTCCCCATCATAATGAAATGACCTGTTATATTCATAATGGGATACACCTTATCCGAATGATAAGCTGTCCCGACCAAAATGATAAACGGGTCTTCATAATGTACAATCTAATTTTGACACCATGACTAACGCGTCATACAATGGCCATCATCAAAACGATCAGTGTATGCGCATGATGCGTGATTTTCGGCATGTATAGGTTCGTACAACAACATATATTTTTACGATATCATTCTATATATAACTATACATAGTATAGAAAATCAAAATGCTGTTTAACTTCAACAGCGTTCTTGATTCTGGTAAACTTTTCATCACTTTTCATCCCAATTAGGGACTTATATTTTAACCAGATATTCAACGACATTTTAGTCACTTACAGTTTCCTTAGCCTTGGTGTATTCTTGAACAGATTCTCGGGAATGGCAGATATTTTGTTTCTATTCAACCATCTAAATAGAAAAAACAAAACAACAAAAAAAGTTAACTTAAAAGCATACGATCTCAAATATCTGTTAAATGTATTTAACTTACACCAATACATGGTCTATCGCTACTATATCGTTAGAGATAAATTCCAATAAAGTTACCTATTTAGGGTAACCACAACAATTGTGGATATCTTCCCGAATAGTAGAATAGGGATTAATCAACAGTGGATACTCCGAAAAAATAAAATAGATTTTTTGACTGGAAAATGGTCTTGACTAGGGAACTAGTCAAAAAGAAAGACAAAACGTTTTGACACAAGGCTTTCGTGTCTTTATAACGGGCGAGAATGGTCGACAAGAGGAGTTGTATTTCTAGTACAGGTGTTGTCATTCTTACATGTATCCATGACAATCATCAATGCGTATAGACAACGGTACTTTAAAATAAGTGTTCTGATGTTACGAGTCAACGGATTATAGTCACAATGTCTAGACTATACTTTTATCGTAATATAGTAAACAGTTTTGGTTCGCAACCAGGTAAAGAATAGGACATGGTATAACTCTACTCTAGTTAGAGATAAATTCAAATCAAATTTATTTGTAGCCACTTAATACAGGTGCTGGTCACTTAATAGAGGGACACCAACAATGCGCATTGGGTTTAGTCAAACTTCGTTTTATCTAATTCTAATTCATAATAGTAACAAGTATATAGGCCTTGATAAACCCCAACAAGTAGCTTGCAAAACAGTTTGAAAATCCGGACAAAGAACGCACGAAAGGAGCAACGAAACGAGTAACAACAAATTTCCTTCAGCGAAATTACAAGTACAACATATTCCCATACATGTCAAATCCAACTACAACAATTCCCATACATGTACCAAGCAAACTATGTTGGCTTAAAATAGTCACTTGTGTGAAATTTCAAGTGAGATGTATTCTACGGCCTCTAAATTACCTCACGTTTTAGTTTCAGTCCCCTTCCGCTAAAAATTGTGCCAAAGATAATTTAAGCTACTCGTTTAATACAGGTAACAATAACAAGGGAGATTCTACAGTAAATTACTTGGAATATTTTAGGGACTTTGACATATGGCCGTTTATAACAGAGGGACACTTAAACACAGAGCGAGCGCATAAAAGGGAGATCTTCCCCCCCCCCCCCCCCCCTCTTACGCACGGCAATTTGAAATGGCAACTGTCAAGTCGGCAAAGAGTGAGTGAGTGAACTGCATGGATTATCCTCCTTCATTCAGAAATTTTTTACCCTCAATTATCCATATATGAATTAAAAAAAGCACTAGTGTCTTTATTATATATTGCCAAAACATATAAAGCCTTTTTGCAAGTCAATACAATTTAAATTTATAACTTTTTAGCAGAAGTTGTCTGGCTTTCACCAGACAGCAGGTTCCATATTTTAGTATTTTCACTGTCCAGCGTCGTGGAAAAACAAAGTTGTTTGTCTCGTCAAGTCGTCATTAGGAAGTAATGTTTTGACATTAATGGAGATATTCATTATCCGAACATTATTGGTGTTAAAACTGTCTTACATTTACAAGTGTGGATATATGAATAAAAAGCGAAGGATACATATATCGCGATCATCTGCATTAAACAACAATAACGGTGAGACGCTAAACATATATTTGCACTGTCTAGACCTAGTTTTATGGGGGAAATGAATACATCTTGGGGGAAATGAATACATTTCTACACAATTATTGTTCGATAAGTTTCTCCAATAATTTATACCTAAACTGCCAAGGGCTACCCGATTCTTGATGAAAATATTACCTATAAAACTAAAAATAACTGGTGTCCTTCATCATGTCTAATTCCCTCACTGGTTGAATATTCATGATCGACTTTTCTGGCTGCATTTCGTTGCATGGTAAAGTAATAACGATGTCTTTTGCTGCTTGTTTTTAACTTACCCGACAGTCTTGTTTGTTGTCTATGGTTATTTATCTAAGTAAAGTTTGTTTCCGAAATCTTTCGTCACTAAAAAACTGTTTTTGCTTCTGGTGTAATTGACATTTTTCCGCACGTATGTACACTTGTATGTACATTCATCTAAAACATGTTTCCATTTTCAAAATGGCATTTTAGAAAATATAACACAAAAGACCACTATATTCTCATACATTGTCTGTGTCCACATAGTTCGAAAGCTATAGCATATACGGTATATTACGGGATGTTTTTGTTGTATACAGGATGTTTTCGTAATTGTGTTTTCCTGTGTGTTTTCCCGAATTTTCCGTATTTTTCGCTTACCTTAGTTTATTGAAAGAGTAATTTTTCGACTTATTGAAATAGTATAATGATGTATTACACTTGAAAAATGACAAACTCGACGTTTAAACAAGGGGAAAGTCCAATTTTTTAATATTAAAACAAGTAAACAAGCCTTCCACTCTTAAGTCAAAGTATGCACCGGAAGTAAAATTAGTCGTGCGGACCAATCAGATGTGTTTGGCTGAGCTACTCAGCCAGAAACCCTGGCTATTTATGCGATCGCCCTGTGTTTAATACATATACGACTGTATAATAGAAACAAAAAAAAGTTATCTGTTTGTATAGGAATATCCTGATACAAGAAATACGTACACGCAACAACACCTCGCCCATTTACTAGCAATGCATATGAGAGAAGATTTCTGCATTGAGAAGATTGAAGAGTTGGACCAGAAGTACCATTGGCCAAGACATATTGAATGGGATTACAATGCTTCATGTTCACTGAGACAAAACTGTACAAAAACTTTTTCCAAGCAAATTCTGGATCGATATGATCCTGGTAGAACCGAGAAAATTTGGGACACTAGTTACTAGTTACTAATGCTTTTTAGTTATAATATTGATTTGAATTGCAGTAGCTCGTTTTATGTTATGTACATGTAGAATAATGATTTATAGGCCTGTCAGTAATATAGCTAGCCCTTTGAATTTTCTAAAATGAATAATAATGATATAGTATAATATAATGATATAGTATAATATAGATATAATGATATAGATAAAATAAATGTATTAACAGTGCTCTGTCTTTCGAGTGTTTTATATAACGTTCTATACAAAAATGCCTGAAATGGCATTTCAAGGAGGGACTGTACCGTAGATTTCAAAATTTCTCCACGGGAACATGCCCATGGAATTTATCATAATGACAAATTTGGATGCATTTTCAGCCATTACAGAAGACGTAAATTAAAAAAAAATTCTTGGGGTGCACACTCCCGGACCCCGAAGATGTTTTTCGACCCTCGGCGCTCGATCAGCACAATCTCGACTCAGTAATTACTCAAAAATCCTAGTTACGGGACTGAATGCTTGGATGTGTTAATATATACACTGCATATGCGGCAGTAACTATATATCAGAAATGCTTTGATGCGTTAATATACTGCTGGAGTGAATGTGGGAGAGCTTGGAGTAGACCGAAACGATATACACGGAGTCATAAATCGGCCAAATTCCTCCTATCGGCTTTGAATGTGCGACGTGTTCCAGGATACTTTGTGCCAGCCGCTTATCGCAGAAACTGTCGGTAACGCATTCGATTATACCGGCATAATGCTCTATTTTAAGTATTTACTATAAATACGTATACGCAACAACCCCTCGCCCAATTGCTGTTTGAATCTTACAGTACAGTACTTCTTTTAGTTCCAAATTACTTGAATTAGATAATAGCCACTTCATTTGCCAAACTACAGTAAATAGATTTTCAGTGGACAATATCTCTCAGAGCTTTGTTTTGTCTGAATTTAATTGTTTCATAGGACATCAAAATAAATACATGCAGCTCAATTAAATTTTTTGAGTACAGCAACAGAATAGTGGGGGTCTACTGCTGTTTCTACCATCAATCACTAAGAAAAAATTACTTTTATCACAATATTGATGACTCACGAAATAATCAATGCAGTATTTTGTTTATAGACACCAAAGACTGTTGAAGGAAGAAAGTGCATCTCTATCATACAATGAGTGTCGTTTAAAAAATTCGTACAAATGTCTACGGATGGCATGCATATAGTGCAAATGTATAGGGGTCCATTCAAATTAGATTTACTAAGACGTATCAGGGATTCTACTCCAATTGTTGGTGTGGATAGATTATATACAGTAAGTTGATAATTCTACCCACATTGGACTACTGTGACGTGGAGCTGGCAGGAATATGGATAACTAAATATTGATGGTCATAAGCAGAGGTCTCTATGCATGTCAGGGAAACTGATATTTTTAAAGTCGGGACTTGAAATTGATTGGTTAATAGAAATCCCAAGTTTTGTACCTCTTGTATTAAAAGCAAGTTACATTGTGTAATGCTAGTTAGGAAATTCCGTGGCATTTTAATATCACATCTACCAGTAAAGAGCTATTTTCCATGTTTCAATTAATCTGTTCATACATGTTATAGCACCATTATCTATTGCCTTAAAAAATTGACAATATATGAAGGATATACAACTTTTGAGTTGTAACATTGCACTGTACATTTGTGAATATGTGTTGAAATTTGTAACAACTGTAATTTGTTAGAAAACAAGACCCCATATATTGATACCAGGGGCTATCCTGTATAAATATTATTGTATTATTATTATTATTATTAATAATACTAATAATAATAATGCATTAACAATAATACTAATAATAATAATGCCTAATGCAGATTGCAAATACCATATTTGCCATGGAACAATGCATATATATGGCATTGTGTACTATAGTATGTAAATTATATCACCGTGCACATATATATTATAACCTATATTCAGAATGCCATGCCTAGTCTGCTTGTCGAAAATGTGATCTACAGTAGCTAACACACATAGTAGTGTCAACATACCCAATGTGAACATATAATAATAAGCTGTATTTTACATTGACAGAATAAGTTGTGACCCACTAGGCCAGCTAAGTACTGTAGGTCTAACATGTTCCATAATGGATGGAGTACTGTAAACACAGATTATATATGGAATACATGCCAGTATACAAAACATGGACGTCAAGATCATATCGTCAGAAACATAATATTCCTGGTTGAAAAAATTATAACCTTCTTATTGCCAGTGACGGCCTCTATAACCATTGAGCAATCGAAATTCAGATGGAGAGAGATTACAATGATGCACTGGTTCTGATGATATATGTACTGCCTATGCACAGCAGTTACTATATATTTCAGTAATGACTAATGATTGGGTGTGTTAATATATTCACTGCTTATATCAATAGAATCAGTACATCAATGTAACGTTCACTCACCATCTGAGTCTTGGTAGCTCAATGCTCAGCGCATCTCACTGGAAATTAGAAAGTTATCCCTGTCCGGGACACAGAATAATTTTTCTGAGGATATGAGCTTGCTTGACAATCATCCTTGTGCTGTATCATCTGTTTCCCCCCGAGCTCTCCCTTATTCACTACAGCAGTGTATATATTAAGTGTTAACACTGATAAGTAAGTCAAGTATACATAGTAATGCTTGTTTATTGCTACAAAATTGTAGGCCAGGCCCAGGTCATATAAACACAGCAATAGTATGCATGTAATTTTTTCACCCTAAACTTCTGTATATATAGGCTAATTATCAAGCATATAGTATTTATAATTTTAATCAAATAATAAACATACTGTACACGCAATTCCAAAATTTGTACTACACTTACTATTCAGCAGTATTATAAAGAACAAATGGTATATATTTTAAACAGGCTAGGACTGGCCATTGTGCCATCTTGTGCCAGAACAATGGCCAGCCATTGTGCTGCCACAAAGTGCCATTTTACACTGCATGGATTTAATTCCAACTGTTAAAATATTATACATATATGTTTTGAAAATTCAAAACATTACACACCTTCAAATTTTCCCAAATCTCTCTGTTAAGTATTTCAAAATGTGTCTATCAGATTTCGGAGCTTGCAAATACACAATACAGTGTACAATTATTTAAATTACATTAAAATTTATAGCGAGTCAAGTCAAAAAGCACTGAACTGAACTGAAGTGAAGGTAATGGTTATTCGTACGGTAGCCGTACGACGCTATAGTCTCTTAGAATTCAACGAAATGCGGGTAAATATCACCAAAATCCTAAAGCTAACCAAATTGCTAACCCAAACCAAAAAAAACTATGCAGAAAAGGCAAATTAATTGCTCAACACAGATCGGTGAGTCGGTGACAATCACAATGTACATAATTACTAGAAATACGTGTACGTAACAACCCCTCGCCCGCTTACTGCTTGAGGCTTTAATATTGCCAAACTGAACAGATTTTCAAACTGCTTATGTTTTGGGTGCAATTTGTGGGTAGTGTACTGAGCAGAACCCAAATGGGAAAGTCTGCCAACACAATTGTCTCGCAGGCAGGGTTGGAAACCAATTGTGTAACTATTGATTATTTAAATTAATAATTAATTTTAATAATTATTAATTTAAATAATAATTTTATTAATTATATATTACATAATTAAAGTTAATTATGTCAGTTATGGTTTTAATAATAAATTTCAACATGCATGTTTACAGTAACAGTGGCATACTCATAATTTTACTCAAAGTACAGTTGTATTCACAAGTATATTCAAGTACCGTAACACAATTTCAAAAATTGAAATGACAAAAGCCCATAATATACAACAAAGAACGATATTGCTTAATCTAATTATTTCACCAATATATATATATATATACTAGAAATACGTTATACGCAACACCCCTCGCCCGCTTATACTGTTTGAAACTTTTATAGCGTAGTTGCAAATTTACTACTGTAATACAGCACTGTAGTTCCTTTACTTGAATTAGGTATTAGCCCATTTATTTGCAAAACTGAATAAATTTGCAGTGGACAATATCTCTGAGAGCTTTGTGTTGTTTGAATTTAATTCTTCCATAGGACATCAAACGAAATAGCGTAAACGTTTTAAATTTTTGGGTGCAGTACCTGGCACCTGCACTGAACAGAATAGTGGGGAAGTTTACTGCTGTTTCTACCATAAATCACTAAGAAAGAAATTACAGCACTTGTCTCACACGAGAGCAAAACTCGAGCCCCAGGACTGACATGTGTACCCCTCCCATAAATTTCCATGAGATGTATGAATATTGATCCCTTAATTGCAAGTATATATTTTTAGACACCTCATACCTTTATAATGTTATTGTATGGTAGTAACAGTACAGCATAATATACAATTATTGGATGAGGTTGAGCATCATTGAGCATCATTTTAGGTGACGTGACATGAAACTGTTTGGACATGCACTGAAGTGCTCCGCAAATTATTTCGTATTTCAAGTTTTCCTGTACGATTTTGAACGGGCTACTTCTCAAAGTGGTCGGTAAAGTGTTCTTCAATTGGAATCTGAGAAACTCCAAGTATCCTTTTCGCCATCTAAATAATATTTAGTGAAATATCGGATTGTCTATATACCGAGATTTTTAACGTTTGTTTTTCAAGCTCGCGCAAAAACGGTTGGTCTTCACACACAAGCAAACGAAGCACGCTACGTCTGCTGACGACAGTGCGCGTGCTTCAATTTGATCTGTGCGCGATCGATCTGTACTCGCTGTAGACACACGCACCATGATTTTGCTCCGAACAATCCACGTTATCCTTTTAGTTTGGTTGGTTCTTCGCGGGATTCATCATACTGAGGAAAACCTAGTGCAGGCCTTGTTACGTACCGCAACGGATCAACTTCGACCACCTTATTTTTCTCAAACACGTCGTTTGATATTTGAGCATTGATGTTTTAGTTTTAAGTCAGCACTTAAATTTTCTTTTTTTAAATTTATAGTTTTTTGTTCATAGTGGTAATACATGTAGTAGGCTTTATCTTATAATGAAACTGTAATTTGTTTTAAAAGTAACATTTAGAATATGTTGTTGTTAGAGCATTGAGACTATTGTATAAAGAAAGAAATTACTTTTATCACAATATTGATGACTCACGAAATAATCAATGCAGTATTTTGTATATAGACACCAAAGGCTGTTGAAGGAAGAAAGTGCTTCTCTATCATACAATGAGCGTCCTTTAAAAAAATCAAATTCGTTCAAATGTCTACGGATGGCATGCATATATAGTGCAAATGTATAGGGGTCCATTCAAATTAGATTTACTAAGACGTACCTATTATTAGGGATAATACTCCAATTGTTGGTGTGGATAGATTATATACCATAAGTTGATAATTCTACCCACATTGAACTACTGTGATGTGGAGCTGGCAGCAATATGGATAACTAAATATTGATGGTCATAATCAGAGGTCTCCAGGCATAATGCATGTCAGGGAAACTGATTGGTTAATAGAAATCCCAAGTTTTGTACCTCTTGTATTAGAAGCAAGTTACATTGTGTAATGCTAGTTAGGAAATTCCATGGCATTTTAACATCATATCTACCAGTAAAGAGCTATTTTCCATGTTTCAATTAATCTGTTCATACATGTTATAGCACCATTATCTATTGCCTTAATTGACAATATGTGAAGGATATACAACTTTTGAGTTAAAATTAGTTTTTGTAACATTGTACTGTACATTTGTAACAACTGTAATTTGTTAGAAAACAAGACCCCATATATTGATACCAGTGTTAGCATTGAAGGGGCTATCCTGTATAAATATTATTGTATTATTATTATTATTATTATTATTATTATTAATACTAATAATAACAATGCATTAACAATAATACTACTACTAATAATACCTAATGCAGATTGCAGATACCATATTTGCCATGTACAGTAACAAAGCATATAATATATGGCATTGTGTACTATAGTATCTAAATTATATCACCGTGCACATATATATTACAACCTATATTGAGAATGCCATGCCTAATCTGCTTGTCGACAATGATCTAGCTAACACACATAGTAGCTGTCAACATACCCAATGTGAACTTATAATAATAAGCTGTATTTTACATTGACAGAATAAGGGGTGACCCACTAGGCCAGCTAAGTGTACTGTAGGTCTAACATGTTCCATAATGGATGGAGTACTGTAAACAAAGATTATATATGGAATACATACCAGAGTAAGTATACAAAACATGGACGTCAAGATGATATCATCAGAAACATAATATTCCTGGTTGAAAAAATTATAACCTTCTTATTGCCAGTGACGGCCTCTAACCATTGAGCCATCGAGATTCAGATGGAGAGAGGTTAAAATGATGCACTGGTTCTAATGATATATGTACTGCCTATTCACAGCAGTTACTATATATTTTAGTAATGACTAATGATTGGGTAGAATCAGTACATAAATGTAACGTTCACTCACCATAGCTGAGTCTTGGTAGCTCAATGGTCAGAGCATCTCACTGGAAATCAGAAAGTTATTCCTGTCCGGGACACAGAATAATTTTTCTGAGGATATGAGCTTGCTTGACAATCATCCATGTACTGTATCGTCTGTTTCCCCCAGAGCTCTCCCTTATTCACTACAGCAGTGTATATATTAAGTATTAACACTGACAAGTATGCATAGTAATGCTTGTTTATTGCTACAAAATTGTAGGCCATTTTTAATCAAATAATAAACATACTGCCAACTGTCAATATATTATACATATATGTTTTGAAAATTCAAAACATTACACACCTTCAAATTTTCCCAAATCTCTCTGTTAAGTATTTCAAAATGTGTCTTAGATTTCGGAGCTTGGAGCAAATACACAATAAAGTGTACAATTATTTAAATTACATTCAAACACTTATTAATAATTCATGAGGAAAAGACAAAAGAAAATCACGACCGTATCGTGGTTTTAAATGTGATAAAGATTCGTCCTGATTTACATAAACTTTATCTTTGATTTTCTCGGCTTAGACAACATTGATTTTCAAAATTACTACGCCAATGAACTTATCAAATGGGTCGTGTTTGAAGCCGTTTAATAAACTCGCAGCACGTGTTTACTGTATTAGCGAGTCAAGTCAAAAAGTTTAATAAACGATAGTCGATAAAGTGAAGCACTGAACTGAAGGTAATGGCCATTCGTACGGTAGCCGTACGACGCTATAGTCTCTTAGAATTCAACGAAATGCAAGTAAATATCACCAAAATCCTAAACCTAACCCTAATCCTAACCAAATTGCTAACCATAACCAAAAAAAACTATGCAGAAATGGCAAATTAATTGCTCAACAAAGATCGGTGAGTCGCTGACAATCACAATATACATAATTATAATAGTTATTTTACCTTTTACTTGTGTCTGTCTTTGATTATCTTGTCCTTCAACACTACGGTTTCGGCTTGAAATCAGCTGATAATCCAGGGCCAAATTTCTGATGTCGCGCATGAGGACGGTTGATCATATATATATATATATAGATATATATATAGATATATATATATATATATATATATATATATATATATATATATATATATATATATATATATATATATATATATATATATATATATATATATACATATATATATATATATATATATATATATATATATATATATATATATATATATATAATATATATATATATATATATATAATATATATATATATATATATATATATATATATATATATATATATATATATACCTATAAATCCGATCCGAGATTAGGATTAGCTTGCACCTCGCGTGATAAGGGACTAAACGCCGGTCGATATTAGCACCCTCACCCTCAGGCCTTCGGCCTTCGGCCGGCGCTTCGCGCCGGGCGAGGGGATTAATTCAGGATGAAATTCCTTTCAGCTGCTTCTTGTCAGTGGGGTGATACCACTTGTTTAATCCTAACATGTTCCCCTGACACAGGGAGTGTTAACCTACCCAATTATACATTATACAGTATTTATCCTTCAAAAGCTGTGTAAAAATATACATTGAACGCCTAGGACTGGCACTGTCCAGGCCTACTATCCAGGACAAAGGAGAATTTAAACAGACACACTAAGCCATTGGCCAGAAGGGCATATGCCATAATATCAGATGAGCGTATAAATGCTGATTGTTATAGCCAGTATGGTGTATGTTTACACTATTAAAGTGAGTAAAATGTAAGCCAGGCCCAAGGTGGCATCCAGCCAGGTTGGTCCTGGTTAGTCCTATAGACTTGCAGTATAAATACAGCTACAATCTATACGTTTTTACATCCTTACCACCAGTACTGGTACTCACTATATAGGCTAATTATCAAGTATTGCAATTATTCCATTGTGGATGAGGTTGCAAAGTGACCGAGTGAAACAATGGTGATGGATAATTTAAATAAAAGTATAAAATCTGCCATTCAAAATTTGTATTAACATTTGTTATTCTGCAATATTATAATAAAACACATCATTTATTGGTATATCTTATGTATTAGGACTATTCAATTTCGAGCGAAAGCCCTTCAAAGAGTGATTTCGTTATGTCTGATTGGCGTTTTCTCGATATATCAACAAACCGAAATTCAAATAATCGCTAACCCTAATCCTAATCCAAATCCTAACCCTAAAACTGACTTGGGTTGATGTTATAATAATTTTAAATTTCGGTTGCCATGACGACATGCCAAAAGTGAAATGTTCCGACCATAATATCTTTTGAAGTACTAACTCCAAGAAATCATTCTACATATCTAATGAAAGCTTGATTAACAGCCTCTGACATACCTAAAAAATATATTTTTGTAACTGATAGCTAACAGTTTGAAAAAAGCGACGACGCTTGGATTGGTTGACAAACTCCGACTAAATATTTTAGATAATTCAGACGACGATATCTTTTGAACTACTAACTCTAGAAAATCATGCTATACATCAAATAAAAGCCTGAATAACATTCTCGGACATGTTTGCAAAACTATCTTTGTAACTAATTAACAGATTTAAAAAACCGAAAACGGGTTTACCTTTAGTTTTGACGTCACGTATAAAACTTGATTTACGAACTTGACATTTTCGACGACGATATATTGCATTTTCACTACCTTTTCACGATCTTTTTGAACTCAAATCTTCATTCAGCGTATAACCCGACAAAACACCTACTTTTCTTTTACGGTCAATTTAAATATTTATAATTCAAATGCAGATATTTACCATATTATCTAGTTACCAGGGCCAAATTTTCCGATGCCGCGCATGGGCCGTTGATCTTCAATATATATAATTATATAAACTGAATTCGAGATTAGGATCCGCTTGCATCTCGCGTGATAAGGGACTAAACGCCGGTCGATATTATCACCCTCGCCCTCAGGCCTTCGGCCTTCGGCCGCTTCGCGCCGGGCGAGGGGATAAATATATAAACTGCATCCGAGATAGGATAAGGGACTAAACGCCTGTCGATATTATCACCCTCGCAATCAGGCCTTCGGCCTTCGACCACGCTACCTTTTACTTGTGTCTGTCTTTGATTATCACGTATAAAACTTGATTTACGAACTTGGCATCTTCCGACGACGATATATTGCATTTTCACTGCTTTTTCACGAACCCGACAAAACACATACTTTCTTTTAATTCAAATGCAGATATTTACCATATCTAGTCACCAGGGTCAAATATTCCGATGGCACCCGCATGAGGACGGTTGATGCATAGATATAAATATACCTATAAACCCGATCCGAAATCAGGAACGCTTGGATCTCGCGTCTTAAATATGTATTTTTTAAAACATCGGTTTTAAATATGTATTTTTGTTGTCCATGAAGATATCCGCTATCTTGAAAATGGCTTTATACTACGGTAGACATCATAATACATGTATATGTAGATTTAGATTTTGGGGCTCATCTTCGTGCCAAATGTCATGCTGATCAAGTTATTTAGGACCTATGAGTGCAGTTTCTGGGTTAGGATTGGCAATCATTTCTAAATTTATGAGAGAGCATTAATTATGAATGGGCTTCACTTGAAAATGGCCACACTTCTCAAATGATCGTATGTTTACTAGGATACAGTGAAATTGGAAAAAATATTATTCGTTTCAACTTCTAATAATTTTTAAAACTTGCTATGAGGTATAACAAATTATTTGGTGAAAAATTATGCAATTTGAACAAAAGCTTGAGGTGCCCAACAATGTTGAATATTTGCAGTGCATAAATGGATAAAATACAGAGGAAAATTGTTCAAATGTATCGATAATTATTATTAATTTCAAAATATGTACAATTATAATAACAACACAAAACAATAATACTAACATTTAACTAACAGCTATAACTCGAATTGCTGTGCCCTATGGACAATAAACAGATTCAAAATTTATAATCTTGTTTGGTTTTAAATAGGGGATTATGCCACGCGACTTGGAGCGAGCGCGTATAAATCAGGTCGCGACTCTCTGAAATAATAAAAATCCATAAAAAATCCTCTGTAACCATCTTTAAACATACATACACCTCTCAACATCCTGTGTTTGGTAGGGAAAGGGAGGAAATGTAACATGTGATGTTTACTCATCATGAATCAAACTAAACATCTCATCAACAGATATTTCGAATGTCAAAAGGGCTCGGTTATCGATCCTGGTGTTTCAACCAGTCCATCAAGTCAACCTTGAATCTGCGCTCCTTTTTCTGCGCTCCAACCTTGAATCCGAGTTCCTTTTGATAGATTTAACCTTAAATCTTAGTTCACAGACAGATGGTCTCACCTGTGATCATATCGGCAAGCTTCAGGATGACCGAAATACCCATTACTCTGTATGACGGGTTAACCAACTTTGAGCAGGTTTTCAGCCTCAGGAAGGTAACGCGACTTGACGATTGAAAGCTACAAGTGTGCTTCTCCGTCCTAACATAATGGCTCGATGCAGGTAGACTAATTTGAATGATTTTTTGATGAAATGTTGCCAGTTCATATGACGGATATTCATTCGAAAACGTATAAACGCATTATACTGTTTCCGGTTTTTAGTCATCTCAAGTGATTAATAAGTCCTGCAGGATTACGTAAGTAGGTATCCCCACACATCCAGTGCCCAAAGGGACGCCGCCTCACTAGTGTTTCAATAGAAGAATAGGCAGAACAAAGAGCGTTACGCACAAAAAAGTAATTAGTATTGTTAGTGTGACGAACGCGTTGCATACCTATTATATATACCTATTAAATATTCCGTGTGAGGACGGAAGTAATTACCTCTGAGCCTCTTCACCTTTACGATCCCTAACCCTAGTCTCGTGTACCTTTGGGACCCCCATCGTATACTTAGGTGGTTGTCTGTATGAAGTAATTAGCGTTAAGAACCCCTCAACCCCTATTCCACTTTTATAACCCTAAATTTAATTATATTTGGAATATCACATATTTCAATTCCGACTCCTTGACTCTCATTGGGAGTCGTGCGATTGCCTAAGCGCTCAATTGAACATATATGTCTGTCCCAGCGTTCGACTGAACCTGTGTTTTCACCGCATCTATACAAAGAGGTGAACCCTAATAATGTTGGCCGTATTATGGCTTATCTCGCTTTAGTGTACACAATTCCTATGATGAAGAAACACTTCGGGAAACAGTGCGAAGAACTGTTCAAGATCTCAAATATTGAAAAAATATAAATATAAACCGTCTTGGTTAAACTGGATGACTCGGCTATTTTATGATGCCGTTGTCATGATGTATATTCACGTTGTTAAGGTTAAGATTTGCAGCATACATGAACCATAACCATTTTGGCCGAATTATCGCTAATATTTATCTTGCGTTAGTGTACGGGATTCCAATGGAGGAAGAAACTCTTCGAGAAACAGTGCGAAGAACTGTTCAAGATCTCAAACGCATTGACATAAAAAAATAATAAGTCGTTGCTTATAGTTTTGGTGTAAAGTATTCTGAAGAAACCATTCGCAAAATGATCAGGAATTACAAAATAAGGTTACCTGGCAGAAGAAGTATTATATCTAGGGAGTTTTAAATTGGTTGAACGGCTTTACTTCATAGAGAACGATGGAGCGAGGAGTTAGAACGAGTATATAAAGCGGACAAACTAAACTTGGCAGCTTGAATAAATTTGTCCACCTGATCTTAGATAAAAGCGTGGGAGGCATTAAGCGTAATTAATGCATTACATGTTTGATAGCATAAGCGTTCAAATTGGCAGAAATAACTTGCTGAGCAATCATTTGTCAGACTGATATTTGCATATGTAGCCTCAGAGCACGCGTGTGGGAGGTTGATTAAAGGTCATTAAGAATGAAACAAAGAGGCGCGCTTAGTTATACAAAGACGACACTTATATCGAGTTTTAAATATTTATTTCGCTTCGAAATCATACAAAAAGGCATACATTACGCTACATTTCATTATGGTCGGTTTCTGTTATGGTTTCTGAGATTCTGAGATAATACGACGTAAGCGATTTAATTTTATATGAGTTTTGAGGTTCATTCCTGGGAATGATCGTGATGAGATGGTCCGGGTTTTCGTCTTCATACGGGTCGTCTTTACCTGAATCACTTTCGTTCACATTAGTATCATCCGGTTCTTCCCTTTCTGTTTTACATAAATCAGTTCCTTCAACATCTGTATCAGCTGGATGTTCTCCTTCGCTTTCATGCGAATTTGTTCCCGTCCACATCGGTGTCACCTGTGCGCCAGTGTGACTCTGAATGTTCAACCGTCGGAGGTGGTGTTAAATATGCGTTAGGTGTTGCAGGGATCCGGGGGGATATGTCGGAATTTGTGGGATAGGTTGAGCAGAACGTGGTTTCTTTTAATCCCTCGCGAGGCTATTCGTGGCCGTAGTTAAGAAACTTTGAAGTTGCTTTTGAAGATTATTTTGAAAGTTAAGTTGATTTTGAAGTTGATTCTGGAATGACTGGAAACGGTGTAATTCAATTCGAATAGAGTATATTCTTTACATCTGGTTAACTGAGGCGCATGTATAATATTGGGCATCTGTTCACCCAAGTTGGGATGCTATTTGATCCGGGATGATCTTTGATCAGGGATGATCTTTGATCAGGGATGATCTTTGATCAGGGATGATCTGAGATAAGGGATTATCTGAGATCAGGGATGATCTCTGATAAGTGGTGATCTGAGATCAGGGATGACCTTTGATCCGGATGATCTTTGATCAGGGATGATCTGAGATAAGGGATGATCTGCATGAGATAAGGGATTATCTGAGATCAGGGATGATCTCTGATCAGTGATGATCTGAGATCAGGGATGATCTTTGATCCAGGATGATCTCTGATTAGGGATGATCTTTGATCCAGGATGATCTCTGATCAGGGATGATCTGAGTTCCGGGATGATCCGGGATGATCCGAGATGATCTTTGATCAGAGATCATCCCTGATCAGAGATCATCCCTGATCAAAGATCATCCCTAATCAGAGATCATCCCATATCAAATATCATCCGGATCAATGATTATCCCGGATCAAAGATCATCTCGGATTAAAGATCATCCTGGATCAAAGATCATCCCTGATATCAGATCATCACTGATCAGAGATCATGCCTGATCAACGATCATCCCTGATCAATGATCATCCCTGATCAATGATCATCCCGGATCAGAGATCATCCCTGATCAGAGATCATCCCTGATCAGAGATCAGCCCTGATCAGAGATTATCCCGGATCAATGATCATCCATGATCAGAGATCATCCCGGATCAGATCATCCCTGATCAGAGATCATCCCTTATCTCAGATCATCCCTGCTCAGAGATCATCCCGGATCAAATATCATACCAACTTGGGTGAATAGATGCACAATATTATACATGCGCCTCAGTTAACACCAGATGTAAAGAATTATATACTCTATTCGAATTGAATTACACGGTTTCCAGTCATTCCAGAATTAACTTCAAAATCAACTTAACTTTCAAAATAATCTTCAAATGCAACTTCAAAGTTTCTTAACTACGGCCACGAATAGCCTCGCGAGGGATTAAAAGAAACCACGTTCTGCTCAACCTATCGCACAAAGTCCGACATATCCCCCCCCCCCCGGATCCCTGCTACACCTAACGCATATTTAACACCACCTCCGACGGTTGAACATTCAGAGTCACACTAGCGCACAGGTGACACAGATGTGGACGGGAATAATTCGGATGAAAGCGAAGGAGAACATCCAGCTGATACTGATGTGCAAGGAACTGATTTAGGTAAAACAGAAAGGGAAGAACCGGATGATACTGAAGTGAACGAAATTGACTGAGGTAAAGAAGACCCGTATGAAGACGAAAACCCGGACCATCAAATAACGATCATTCCCAGGAATGAACCTCAAAACTCATATAAAATTAAATCACTTACGTCGTATTATCTCAGAATCTCAGAAACCATTATAGAAACCGACCTTATTGAAATGTAGCGTAATGCATTCCTTTGTGTATGATTTCGAAGCGAAATAAATATTTAAAACTCGATATATGTGTCGTCTTTGTATAACTAAGCGCGCCTATTTGTTTCATTCCTTAATGACATTTTAATCACCCTCCCACACGCGTGCTCTGAGGCTACATATGCAAATATCAGTCGTAGGATAAGTTGGCCTAGCTACGCTTTGAAAGCAATGCCTTCCACACATTTTAAATACGTAACAGTTGTTCACACTGCTTCCCGAAGTGTTTCTTCGACACAGGAATCGCTCAATCGATAAACGAAGGTAGTGATAATTCTCCCGAAATGATTGCTCGGCAAGTTATTTCTGACAATTTGAACGCTTATGCTATCAAACATGTAATGCTTTAATTACGCTTAATGGCACCCACGCTTTTATCTAAGATCAGGTGGACAAATTTATTCAAGCTGCCAAGTTTAGTTTGTCCGCTTTATATACTCGTTCTAACTCCTCGCTCCATCGTTCTCTATGAAGTAAAGTAATTCAACCAATTTAAAACTCTTAGATATAATACTTCTTCTGCCAGGTAACCTTATTTTGTAATTCCTGATCATTTTGCGAATGGTTTCTTCAGAATACTTTACACCAAAACTATAAGCAACGACTTATTTTTCTATGTCGATGCGTTTGAGATCTTGAACAGTTCTTCGCACTGTTTCCCGAAGGGTTTCTTCCGCCATTGGAATCCCGTACACTAACGCGAGATAATTTGAGATAATTCGGCCAAAATGGTTAGGATCTTAACCTTAACAACGTGAATATACACCATGACAACGGCGTCATAAAATAGCCGAGTCATCCAGTTTAACCAAGACGGTTTATATTTATATTTTTTCAATATGTTTGAGATCTTGAACAGTTCTTCGCACTGTTTCCCGAAGTGTTTCTTCATCATAGGAATTGTGTACACTAAAGCCAGATAAGCCATAATACGGCCAAAATTATTAGGGTTTATCTCTTTGTATAGATGCGGTGAGAACGCAGGTTCAGTCGAACGCTGAGACAGACATATAGGTTCAATCGAACGTTTAGACAATCGCACGACTCCCAATGAGAGTCAAGGAGTCGGAATTGAAATCGGTGATATTCCAAATATAATTAAATTTAGGGTTATGAAAGTGGAATAGGGGTTGAGGCGTTCTTAACGCTAATTACTTCACACAGAGTATACTTCACCTAAGTATACCATGCGGGTCCCAAAGGTACACGAGACTAGGGTTAGGGATCGTAAAGGTGAAAGAGGCTTAGAGGTAATTACTTCCGTCTCTCACACGGAATATTTAATAAACAGGTATGCAACGCGTTCGTCACGCTAACAATACTAATTACTTTTTCTGCGTAACGCTCTTTGTTCTACCTATTGTTCTATTGAAATACTAATGAGGCGGCATCCCTTTGGGCACTGGATGTGTGGGAATACATACTTACGTAGCGACAGCTCTATTGGTAAATGTTTGACCTTCACATCATTACATATATCATATAGATATCTCTGGTCCGTACTAAAGTCTTTTGAATAGAGCAATGGTAGCTGCACACGCCAGCAGTTTTTCACAGGTCGTCAGAGCTTTTCGAATTGTCCCTGAAAAGTCACGAAGACCAATTGTTTGACCATCCAGATGGTGGAAGGAATGGCGGATGGGAAAATAGATAGGAAAATATGGTCAAAATAGGACGATCCTGGATCACAAATTAACATGTGTTCTCAATTTGTTTTATTGTTGCTGGAGTCAGGAATCTAGCAATTTTAACTAATTTTGGTAATTGGGTGGGCGGCCTCAAGATGTTTCCCAAATTGCGCTATTTTACACCAAATAATGTGTTAGACATCATAGAAAGTTTTTATATCTATTAAAATTGTTAGAATTAACAAAACATTTTTCACTCCACATAATGTTCAGCCGTTGGTAAGATTGGACAAACACTAGATACAGGCTCCGCCATAATTTGCATGTGTTGATTTTTTATGCCAAGGTATTATCTAATTGTCAATATGGGATGTGCAATACCATATCATGTAGAGGAATTGTATGAGCACAATATAGGATATGGTATTATAAGTTTCCAATCAAGAGGTTTGATATGCCTATACTGTATTGATATTTATAATCATCATTAAATCATCTGAAGTTGCCAGTGACAATAAATGTTATGACAGTTCTTTTGCGATATGTATATTAAATTTGTCCTCAATTGTATTTATATTACTCCCTATATTGTTAGCCCAAAGAGCAAACATGTAATTCTGGAAAGGATGGTGAGGGAAGTAACAAGGTTGAGAAAAACTTCAACAACAAGTTTGAGAAAATATATTTTCATTAAATACTGTCTATTTTATTTTAGACTTTCAAATTTTGTTAGAATAATTCCATTTCAGAGTTCCCAGAAATCTAACATTTCCCAAGGGGGAATCTCCCGGATTCTCCAAAAGTGGTTTGCAACCGTCAGATTCCCCATCCCAAGATGAAGTTTGATCCCAATGACACTACAGTACGTCCCTCACCATCTCTTCCAGAATTACATGTTTGCTCTTTGGGCTAACAATAATGAGAGTAATATAAAGACAATTGCAGACAAATTGTTGTTGAATGTTGTGACGTTACTTATATCATCAAGTATGTTGTGGATTGTTTTAATGAGGTATATATAATGTCACTACGATGGCCCTCCACATACATCAAATTGCAAGAAATTTGTTGGCCACAAGCTTGATGAAATAACAGGTTTTTCTGCAAATTTGCTGCAGATCTGCTGCAAATAAATTAGTACTACTACAAAGCTGAGAGATTTCTAACCATGTAACCATAAGCAATTATTTATACATGGAAGTAAGATCAGTTGGGCCGTGAAATTGTGATATATTTAATGAAATTCTTTGATTGACCTAAATTTCAACAAAATGACATTACTGGTTAGTGCAGATAGGTCTGGAGATACATATATTAAAGTTTAAACTATGAAGCCTGTAACAACTTTGTCAAGGAAAGATTTATGTATAGAATAACAAGTACAATATTCCAAGACAAGTGGCATGCATGTATACATAAATACATACTGTTTTGTTTTGTCTTCAGTGCAACAAAGCAAAGCAACAAATATATTTTTAGTATTCGTTTTGCTATAGAAATCAACTAGCTATTTCTCTAGCTAGCAGCCTATTTTCGACACTTGGGCAGCTTATTTGTCTAAACAACTACAGTAGTTTAGACAAGATTCACTATGAACAATTATTTGACAGTAAATTTTGCAAGATAATTCACCATACTAATAATTATTAACGACTGCGCAAATAAACTGAACTTGCCTACGACTGTCAGTTTGTCCATAAATATTTTTCCTGTAGGTCTAGTCGACTGCTAATTAAGGCATCTCGGATATCATTCTTCGGCAAGTTATCAAGCTCGCGCAACGTGTTCGCAAGGGGTCTGGGACAAAGTGCGGCTAAAATTCAAAGTACTAAAAAAATACCGATTTATAATGCCGTGATATTATGGCTCTCCGATCTCCTCTGCAGAGGCTTTTATCACTATATATATTTTGTATATATCAATAATTATGAATATTGCGCTTATAATTGTGAATATTGCACTGATCTCGAAAGAAGACTGGATCGAGCAACTATTGTTCAGAAAATGAAGCCGAAAATGCGCCATTACTAAGGGAACAACTAAGGATGCTGAGGTTTTTTGTTGGATTATGTACTCTTACCATCGACAAAATAAAATAATTTTACTATAAAGAGGACCAGAAGACATTTTTCAAATTACTGGGTAAAACGATTCATGGACTGTCTTTACATTATGTAAATATGCAGGCTTCAAAATCAGCTCATCAGATACAATCACCGATCTCAAAAAATAGAAAGCTCAATGATCCAGTCCTATTTTTGAGGTCAGTGATGATAAGTAATCAAATATGAAAATCCACTGAAATTGAGAACGCGGGCGAAGAAAAAAGGAAGGGGGGGGGGGGTCATATTTCCTTACTTTTCATCCAGCGCAATATTCACAATTGATATATTTATATTGATATATACAAAATTATTGATATATACAATATAGTGATAAAAGCCTATGCGGAGGAGAGGTCATATGATCATATATTCCGGAAAAATGTCCCGGACACAAACGAGCCATGACCATATTAACAGACCTATAGTTCATTTAAATTGAACAATGTCAATGTAAACTATTTAAAAAAAAAGTTGAGTGAGCCGTAGACATGCTGTTTCGAAATGTAATACGACATGCAATAATACAATGTAAAAATAATAATAATCCAGTTCCATTAAAATTAATCGACATTGTTAACCTTCACTACTGCGTCAACGGAAAATTGTTGACTTGAGCAAAATTTGAACTCGTACCTTCGGGATTCCTGTCTGCTGCTCTATCAGTTGAGCTACCGCGCCACTTGGAAAAGTTTGATACACCTGATGAATATATTCTTTCTTTCTATTAATCCTGCCCTAATTATGTCCGTTTGTGTAAGGTTTTGTGCGATATGAACTAAGCTTTCCTATATTTCGTGACTACTGTTTAATAAATATTAACAATACATTATAGTTGATGCCCGTTTTATCCTTTTGACATTTGAATCAACAAGCGTGACGGCCATAAACTTTCACTGATATAAAAATATCTTATTACATCCCTAGCCAAGATGTTGTCGAGCTTGGGCATTTTGGTGAAACATTCTGCTTTGTTCACTGTTATGCTCTAGAATATTTCGTCGGTCTTTTCAATAGACTTCAAACATTTAACCATGACTTAACTGAGCACATAATGATGGAATGGTAATGGCCATTCACGGTGTGGTACAAATCTTATACTGTATACCAAGTGGTTTCCGATTGCTAACAGCACAGCGAGCGAGTGAGTCACATCTACACAATCGGCCCACTCAAATAACTCGTTCCTATGGATCACATATACAGGAGTTAAAAAGGTAACTTCGGCAAACAGAACACTCTGATCTCTAAATAAAGACTGGATCGAGCAACTATTGTTCGGGAAATCGGAAGTAGCTTGTCGCGGCCATCTTGTTTGGACCGCGTTATATCTTTTAAGATGGACCGTCTCTCATCTTTTAAGATGCTAAAACGAATCAGTTATCCAAGGATTTTCCATGATATGGAACACAAACTACGGCGCCAAAATAGTAACTATATGAAGCCGGAATTAGTACGTGCAGGCCATATTGGAGTGACAACGGTGGTCACTCCAATATGGCCGCCACGCACTAATCCCGGCATCATTATTATTGTAATGGAGCAGTAGTGTGATCCAAGTTACGGTAACAATCTACGACAACTGATTAATTTTAGCATCTTAAAACATCAGCGACAGATTGTCTCTGTCGGCGACAGTAAAAGTATATAGTGTGGTATATTCAAGATGGCCGTCGCGAAATATTCCAGTCTTCATTTTTTCGCAACATCTAAACAATAGTTGCTAGATCCAGTCTTCATTTAGAGATCAATGATCGGCTTTCATGATCCACGCTGTCTCCACCAATTGGCCTTCAACTCTCTGGGAGGTACATTTGCTCTACTGTTCGATACCATTGAACGTCATTCTTCAGAGCAGCCTTTCGGCCAATTTCGGATTATACCAATTTTTGATTGATCAAGTACAGCCCATGTCAAGCGGACAGGGTTGCGTTGACAACGTTTCACCATGCGCCAAAATGAATGTGTTGGAGCCACGTTGTTTTGTTTCCTGTCCTTTAGTTTATCCACTTACGCGTGCACTCATCATAGCTCGTGAGCACCGCCTTGTCCTTGAAGCCAGTCTCGAAAGGTGGCGAGATATGGTCGGCTAATGCGTTTCAAGACCACGCGTGTACTCACTCCATTTTAGGAGAATCGAAATGGCAACTTTAACCTCGGAATAGCAACTTTAACGTTCGCGAATGTACGGAAATCATCGTTATAACCCAGCTTTCGAATGTCCAAACTAATTGTGATTAATGCCAGAGAACAGGGCACGCACACTACTGGGGTCGTCTTTGACGACTAGTTGAAGTTTGGAGAAATTATCGAGGTGAGTTGCCGAAACGTTTGGGTGCTTTAGACTCAATTTCGACCAGTTTAGCCTCTAGGTGAAGTTGCGCGATGATCTCCTTTGATTGTTGTATTTTATATAAAAGTATTGTTCTCATGTGCAGGCATGAGTGTGAATAGAAATCAAATACTCTAAAAGCTTGATATACTCCTGAAATAATGTGTAGGAGGGATAGCTAGAAATTGGTTACAATGTGCGTTTCAAATCGGGCGCAAAACTCGAATATTAAATATCACAGGATCAACACAATGGTAATATCTCTTATGATATTTTATATTTGTCAAGAATAATTTAAATTTTGTCGGGCATACACCCATATATTTTTTGGCCTCCACTCATGAGGCATCACACTATTCTTGGCATATGAATGCAAAGGTTACTTGGTTACTCGTGGTTACAAGATTACTCATGCCCAGTCCTTTCAGCGACCTATGTATACCCCACCAGAATTTTCATTTGTTAAATATTTGCCGTCGAGATGGATGTTCGTAAGCAGTATTGCGCAATCCATTTAAGCTCTAAATAGTCTCAAGTGCGCATTTCCCGCTATAGCACGTTGTATTCGAAGCACCCATGCATAAAGACTCGGTGGTTTATAAGCTACTTATTTTAGTCCCTTGACAGAAAATTCATGCTAATAATAAATAATGCCTTTACTTGCTTGTGAAAGTATTCATCAATGCCATGAATGCTTCTTTTACCAGTCGCGAGGAAAGAAGTGCTCTTGGATGAGTTTATCGGCTCTGTTAACCGCACAAACTAGGCAGTTGTTAACCTCACAAACTGTTCAAGTGAACGAGTGGAACTTGACAACCATCGACGGTGTTTTAGTGCAAGATGACAAGATGTACTTGAATGCTCTAATAATGATATCATTCCGCGTGAGGTCTTTTTGTCACTTTTACCAACTCTTTGTTGCCGTTGGTTAGCAGACAAGGTAAACAACTGGTCCATTGAGACAAAGATATCGCCCATTGAGGCAAATGATTACATAAAATAACCAGTAATGCTGAGAAATATTGATGTGCCCATTGTGAAGTACAAAAGCTATCCAATGTTTTATCAAATGTGGGTCTGGGTACGAGAATGCGATAAAATAGGATTTTTTGAATAAAATAAATATCTATAACCCACTCCTCTGGTGCAACATTTTCCTTGCAATAGTATCTTCTAGTTATAGATATATTTTTATAGTATTTACCTTCCATATCTGGTGGTTAATTTTCTAGTTTCTCTTGCTACCTTGCAACAAAATTGTTAGTGCTACTTGCCTTGGGTTTCTGTTTCTAGCATGTTTAATGACGCTTCCACAACATGAATTTTACAAGGTTGAAAATGGGGTTATGTCAGACATCACATCTAATTTTAATATCATTTTTGCTATCTTAAATTTTGCCACCTTTCAAAATTTGGCAACTTTTATGCTCAGCGGAATTCCTATAAGGGGGATCAACAGGGCAAAATATGAAGGAAAATTTTTAGAAAAACAGATTTCTGTTTTTTTTTGCATTTTCTAAGACTAAAACTATTCTACTTTCATAAATCTGACTCCAAATTATGATATTCGCGCTATTTTCAGAAATAAATGACAATTTATACTATTAGATTGAAAAACTGTTGTTTGTTGCTATGGCAACCTTAGTAGTTTTTGTCCCAATACATGCAATTTCATGGCCACTTTTCATTTTTGATGTGTGATATAGATAGGGTACAAGAAACGAGCCAGGGTATTGATTTTCATTGCAATTTACCGCCTCTAAAATTCAAAATGAATTGTGGATTTTCAATGTTGGTGCTACTGGCCGTCATCGTGTGATGGAAAAATTGCATGTCCCCACTGGCAAGAATATAAATCAAGGTAGTGTAAGAAGGACAAACGAGGGTACAGCAGTCAATACAGAGGGCAACAAATGTGGCTCAGCATGCCATGCAAGTGATACGTAATGCAAAGCACAGAGAGCAAGAAAGGAGGATGTCCGTTGAAGGCATCACATATGCCATCGGGGCTTTCAATGAAGACTTGCTGTGTGTTACTGAAGGCAGGAAGAGGGCTGCAACCTCCAAGGGCAAAGAAAAACCACCCAAGAAGAGGAAAAATAAAGAACTAAGATTAAAAGCTGATTATTGCTTTTTGAAAACTTGAATAGGTATATTTGAACTTTAAGGGCATTTTTCTCAAAAACGTGATTTTCGGCAGTCGCATTTTGCCTTCCACTACTAACTCTGTGAGCAGTTGATGGATTTTCTTCAAATTTTGTACAACAATTCTATTAGTAATGTTCTGTGTACCCATGGGGCACCTTTTCAATTACTATTTTTATTAAATAGCTAGGCTATAGATAAACTTTTGCCTGGAATTCAGATTGGAATACATGGCAACCAGGACTCAAATCACAAATCCCCCCATGGGAACATTCATTGTCCAATGCTATAGTTGCCCCGTAAATATAAAGCTATAACCTGAAATTTATGCTTAGAAATGTTGGGGGGGGGGGGAGGGGGTTGCGCAGAAGGACTGGAGAAAGTTAACAACAAACATGTGTAATTCGATTTCTCCTTTCAGCAGGCCGCAATGCAAAATATAACCAAAAGTGAAATAATATGTTCAATCAATTGTTGTACTTTCAGTACTTGGTCCGAATGTCCAACTAGTTTTGTCCATTTTTGGTGTTAACTACGCTGTTGCCCCCCTTAAACAAGATGGCAGTCGAAGATGAACGAAATATAATTGTTTTCGGTTATATTTCTCCTTAGTTATAGCTCCAGTTCTATATCTTTCTTTTGAAGAAATTTCCTATTTTTAGTTGGAAAAAGCACCGCTTTTATCGCAAGATTTATTAAAAAGATGTATGTAATATGTGATCTTAAGCTGCCAGCTTGCGGATGGAGAGCTGGGGAAAGTTGGGAAACCGATCTGTAATGTCCAAACCGGAAATAAGATCTGGTATAGATATCATGTGATCGAAGATAATAAAAACAGTCTTTACTCCGGACACGGAATAGTAAGACGATAGGATATTACAATGGCGACGAGGATACATAATTCGATTAAGAATGAAGTAACAAAGATCAGGAGTAGTAGAAAAGGAGACGGTACTCAAAGCAAAGAGAACTAGCATCTCCTGTGGCTATCCATTGAATAAAAGAAAAGCTTTAGTCCAATTAGCGCAACACTTGCTTCATTCGCAACATTTGCCATAAGCCATGAGTATGGCATATCGCTTGGAACCTGGTGGAAAAGGTATGTCGCAAATCTGGTCATTGCGCTTTTTTACACGCTTCCAGATGCATAACGAAAACAAAATGTGACCTACGAGGAACACCAGTTCCATGTAGCCAACTCGAATAAAGTGCCTATCTTCATCATGTTAACGGATGTTGACAGGGAAATCAAATCGCAAAATATTCAACAGTGCTCATCATCGAAACTTCGACATACAGTAAATCCCTCAGTGAATTCAAAATCAGTCTTGAACTTTTGCTAGCATACAGGTAAGCGATGAGCAAGAGGACGCCCAAGCTATGAACCTAGAGGACCGAACAAAGAACGAAGTCAAACTGGCTCAAAGCGGACGTCTTTACTCTGGCAATAAACCAAATCACGAGGAAAAAACAAAAGCCATAGAGCACCACCGAATCGTTGAACTACAAAATGTGAAAATTATGGAGGTCCGTAGGCGCAACACCAAGGGGACAGAAAAATCTGACAGCGTTTGGTAAAGAATACAGGAAATGTGGAAAGCAAAACCATTTCAAAGCCGTGTGTATACTGTAGAAATATTGGCGCCACAGTGTATAGCAGGTCTTAAAAAATCGAAAGCCTCAAACGCAGGGCAACTAAGTAGAACATCAGTTACCACGAGCGCATCATGCTCCAAAGTTGTTACCGATTTCCTACTGGCACGAGTTCAAGGATCTTATCTTCTATATTTTAAATGTCGTAATGGTTACTATACAATCCCTATCGAAAACTATATGTAACACCTAGAAATATTATCAGATCGACACGTGCAGTAAAAGTACGTATAACTGTGCCGGATGTTCTTGTACGTAAATAAAAGCCGTCGCTTTTAAGTCTGGATGCCGTTCTCACTGTATTGGCTTTTTTACCTTCTTTGTGAGAATCGTATAATTGCCTTTATTACTTTCTTTGTAAATCGTCGATTACTGTCCAAGTTATTAAAAATATATTTTAGGTCTAGTTGAGAAAAGATTTGTTCTGTTCTTAACTTGTCTGCGTGCAGTCTGCATGCTCAACAAATTTGTAAATCAACGAAATCAGATTGTTTAAAATTTATCTTAGCCGGTCAAAAAAGTAAGTGCTTTTGCTAATTCATTATATACGATAAATATGCGCGTGCGGCGGGCTGGTCTTCCGAAAGCGAAATCTTATCCTTAGACCCCACAGGCAAGGTGGTTATTTGTTAACTCCGAAACACGGGTTGGGTTAGTTTTAACTCCAAAACGGAGTTAAAGTTTATCTATCAATTGGTCTGACAACAACACTGGCTTTTTTCTAGCTTTATTCCCTTGGCGTTTCTCTTTATCTCAATGACCTGTTTACTGATTGACGTTAAAATAGCAAATGACTTTCCTACTTTTACATCTAACTATTATTTGTTATTGTTTTTAGTACATGATTGGATCACCCTAGTCACATGATTATTTTTTATATAAAATATTCACTCAGTTTTCATTTCACTTTACGTTTCACTCTCTGATGAAAGACCTTCACTTTGTCAAGGACTGGGGCTAGGAATAATATAATTTTGTTGTAAACATTGTAATACGATACCCTCTTTGGGTAGATAGTTGACAATTTTTTGAGTAAGCGTGATCGCGTGAATAAAATCCTTAAGAAATAGCAAGTATATCTTTCTATTGCGACTTATTGTGGAAACTAGATTCTGGGAGGCAGAGAATCCACGATACCTGGCACCTCCGACGGGATGGACGACGAAGTCGAGAAACTAATCGCGCAGTTACAAGGGAAACTAAAAGTCCTAGCATTTACCTTTGCCAAAACGGACGCTGTAATTGCCAAAAATGACGAAGATGTCTCAGACAGACAACGAATTTCCCTAACAACCATGTTCAAAGCCGTCATGGCAGTGAAGGAAAACATAGAAGAACACAAATTCAGCAACGGCGAGACAGAAGAAGAAGTCACGAAGTGGGGCGAATCGATTGAGCTCGTGATTACCGAAGCAGACGCCAACGTACGAAGACTAAATAGCCATTTCAAAGAGGTAATCAGCGAGATAGAAGTCACCGAAACATCTGAGAAGAGAAAAGCTCAACTTGAATTCGAACACGCTCAGTTTAAGTTACAACAGACGCATGAGAAACACGAGAGGGATCGCCAAATCGAAGAAGAGAAATTATTACAACAGAAGCTGAAATATCAACAGCTATTGGACGAAGCCCATCCTGAACAACCAAAGGAACACCTAACAAACGACGGTATCGCTGCGAAATTGCCGAAACTGTCAATAACGAAATTCAGTGGCGCATTTAGCGATTGGCTTAGTTTTTGGAATCAGTTTCGTGCCGTGATAGACAACCAAAACATCAGCGAAGTGACTAAATTTGCGTACTTGAAGGAACTGTTGGAATCGAATATTCGAACAAGCATTGACGGTTACCTTTCACTGAAGCGGGATACGCAAAAGCTAAAGAAATACTTTTGGAAAAGTATGGAAACGACAGTGAGACAATCAATGCCTACGTCGAAGAACTTGTCGCCCTACCAACAATCAATGGCACGCAACCCAACAAAATACATCCGTTCTTCGAGAAGCTACGATATAGTGTACAATCGCTGGAGACGCTAAAGAAGTTGAACAACGTCAATGGATACGTGAGAATGACCCTGAACAAACTACCTGGCATTAGAGGAGATCTTGTTCGAACAGATCCTCAGTGGAAATAATGGGACTTTGGCAAACTAGTCGAGGCCCTGAAGGGATGGGTGGAGCGAAATCCAATTGACACCACTACAAAGCCACTTGACGACGGATTCCGGAAACGGGAAAGGTCGGGTAAATCATACCAGACGCGACAAAAGAAAGGCAACAAAAATCAAGCGTATGTTGTTATTGTGATTCGACGGAGCACAAGTCGTCGGACTGTTCAGTTGTCAAGACACCAGAAGAGCGTAGAAAAGTGTTGGTCAAGAACAGACTGTGCTACAATTGTACAGGATCGTCACATCGAGCTGCAGAATGCAGAAGCACCGCCACGTGTCAAACCTGCGCCAAAAGACATCATACGTCTATCTGCGAATCTGGCAAAGAATCTCAACAAGAAAACTTCATGACCGCTCATCGAACCGAGGACAACGAAGTAATTTACCCCATCGTGCAGATCGAAGTGGATGGGATTCGAACGCGAGTCTTGCTAGACACCGGATGCGGAAGTTCGTACGCTTCGGCGAAGCTAATTGAAGCCTTGCGAAAGAAACCGAAGGAAGTGAAGACGAAACGCATAGAGATGATGCTCGGAGCTACTACCATGAAAGTTGAAATTTACTCCGCGAATATCAAATCAACAGACGGTGAATTCTCCATGAATGTTGACCTGTCAAAAGTGCACAAGCCAGAGCTTATGAACTTAGACAACCCCAGATATGAAGAAATCCTTAGTAAATATTCTCATCTGAAAGGCGTGAAAATCAACGACACCGATCCTAAACCGCAACTTCCTGTCCATGTCGTGCTTGGAGCCAGCGAATATGCGTTCATCAAAACCAAGACATCGCCACGAGTAGGAAAACCAAGACAACCAGTCGCAGAGAAAACCCTTATGGGTTGGACCTTAATGTCACCGGGCCGAGAAGAAGCGTTCAGCCCCCTCCTGATTACCCAATCCACCAGTACCGACTACGAGCAACTCTGTGCACTCGACGTGTTGGGGCTCAAGACGCGCCAGAAAATGACCAAGGAATTTTCTATCAAGAGTTCAAAGAGAAACTAACAAGAAACGATGCTGGATGGTATGAAGCTAACCTGCCATGGAAAGGAATCCACCCGCCACTGCCGACCAACGAGACAGGAAGTCGAAGGCGATTAGAGCATCTAATCAAGAAACTGCAGCGAAGCGGAGAATACGAGAATTACGATGCTATCATACAAGAGCAACTCCAAGAAGGCATTGTAGAACCATCCCCTCAAGTCGCCAAAGGAAAGGAATTCTATATTCCTCACAAAGGAGTTATCAAAGAGAATGCGGAAAGCACAAAGCTACGGATCGTGTACGACGTTTCGGCGATCAGGGAGAGCGCCAAACAAGCAGTCTCTCAATGACTGTTTACATCCCGGGCCGCCGCTCCAAAACCTCCTGTGGAGTGTTCTTGCAAAGACAAGATTCTACCCCATATCTGCAACTGGCGACATTCAGAAAGCTTTTCTCCAGATCAGAATTAAAGAAGAGGAAAGAGACTCGCTCAGATTTCATTGGAGGAAACCAAATCATTCTGGAATCGAAATCTACCGATTCACGCGAGCTCTCTTCGGCCTGACGTCATCGCCATTCCTGCTAGGTGGGGTAATCAGCGAACATCTCAACAGATGGGAAGCGAGATATCCAGAGATTGTCAAGGAGCTACGAGATGGTCTCTACGTCGACGACCTATTAATAGGGGGAGCCACAGTCGAAGAAGTACAGATCAAGAAGCAAACCGCAACTGAGATATTCAACGATGCTACATTCACACTGCACAAGTGGCATTCAAACGCTGAGGAATTAGAACACGATAAGGACCATCAACAAAGTCATGATGAACTATCGTATGCCAAGCAACAGCTCGGAACAAGTGCGTCAGAAAACAAGATGTTAGGTGTGCCATGGGACAAGAAGAAAGACACACTCAAGGTTTCCTTCCCTCAAGATGGAACACTGTACACCAAAAGAGAAATCTTGTCCAAATTAGCACGAATCTACGATCCGTTGGGACTGGCTTCGCCAACAACTCTCACTGGAAAGCTGATTTTCCGCGACATCTGCGACAGCAAGCTGCCCTGAGATGCCGAACTTCCAGAACCTTTACACAAGCGTTGGGAAAAGTGGTGGTCATCGCTTCCCGATTGCGTTACAGTGCAACGTCCAGTGGCCCCTCATCGGCAGCCGATCCAAGAAGTAGTCTTACACGCCTTTGGAGACGCGAGTTCTCAAGGCGTCTGCACAGCGATCTACGCGGTTGTCAAGCAGGAAGATGGAACGACACGAAGACTTATCTGCGCCAAGTCGAGACTAGCCAAGCGCAACCTGACGATCCCAAGGTTGGAACTGGTTGCAGGTCACATGGCCGTGAACCTCGTCTCAAACGTACGTACCGCGCTAGATAACTACCCGGTAAAAGTGCACTGCTGGTTGGATTCAACCGTAGCCCTGTATTGGATACAGGGCCAGGGAGACTACAGGCAATTTGTAGCCAACCGTGTCTACAAAATTCACCAACACCAGGATGTCCAATGGCATCACGTACCAACCGCCGAGAACCCCGCGGACTTGGGAAGTCGAGGGGGGAGCGTCGTCAATGCAGAGCTATGGCAATGTGGACCAAAGTGGTTATCCGACCAAACGAAATGGCCAAAAGAGAAAACGCTAGAGCCTTCAGCGGAAACCAATGTGGAAGCAAAGGTCACAAAAGACGTCTTTGCTGCTGCCATACCAGTACAGGACAACTTCGACCACCTACTATCAAAACACGAGCTTTGGAAAGTACTAAGAGTCGGTGCATGGGTACGACGATTCATCCACAACTGCAAGTCAACCACTGTAACTAAAGAATCTGGTCCGCTGACGACAAGTGAGATAGAGGACCAGAAAACTTGGTGGATTCAACGAGCTCAACGAGATGCTCAGAACAATGCCCACTATGAGAAAGACCAACTTCAGTTGAACCTGCAGATCAATCAGCAACAAGTGTTAGAGTGCAGAGGACGCCTTCAAGGAGAATATCCTATTTACTTGCCAGATGATCATCCCTTCACAAGCAAGCTGGTTCAACAAGCACACCTCGCGACACTTCATGGGGGAGTTGGAATTACTATGGCAAAGGTGAGAGTGCGGTATTGGGTCCCACGACTAAGACGCATTGTGAAGAAAGTGCGAGGCAACTGCTGGGGGTGCAAAAGATTTCATACCAAGGCATTCCAGTCACCACCGTCCGGCAACTTACCAAATACCAGAACCCAAGGAACCACACCGTACCAATATTGGAGTCGATTTTGCAGGTCCTATAAGATACCGAGCCAAGTCAAAAGCAGAGAAAAAGGCTTATCTAGCACTCTATGGATGTAGCCTAACCAGAGGTGTATATCTAGATCTGCTACCATCTCTAGAGACAGAAGATTTCATCGCCAGCCTTAGACGATTCATCGCCCGTCGCGGACGACCCGAGCTGATCTATTCAGACAACGGTGCCACGTTTAAAGCAGCGGCAAAGTGGCTCAAGGAAGCACAAAACAACGAGAAATTTAACGACTTCCTGGCTCAACAATCAATCAGATGGCAATTCAACCTAAGCCGAGCACCATGGTGGGGTGGTCAATTTGAACGACTCATCGGCCTCTTCAAGAACGCGTTCTACAAGACCATAGGGAACGCTACCCTGCGCTGGGCAGAGTTGGAAGAAGTTGTTCTCGATGTGGAAGTCTCGCTCAACAACCGACCCTTGAGCTATTTAGAAGACGACATACAGCTCCCGTTACTTACACCAAACTCAATGCTGAACCTGAATCCGAATGATTTGCCCAACCTAGAGGCGCACCAGATTCCCGACAAGGAGCTTCGAAAGAGATCAATATACCTCACTCGTTGTAAGGAGATGATTTGGAATCGTTGGACAAAGGAATATGTTCGCGGCCTTCGAGAACAGCACCGACGAGTTGGAGGTAAACAAACGCCTCACCCAAAGATCAGAGATGTGGTGATCATCCTGGGAGACTCAAAGAACCGAAATCACTGGAAACTTGGAATCGTGGTGCAGCTCATCCAAGGAGCCAAACTCAAGACAAGCCACGGAGTCCTCGAGAGAGCGATCCAGCATCTTAGCCCTTTGGAACTGACATGCGATAGGTCACCGCCTGCACTCAACCCGACAGCCCAAGAGTTTGCGCCAAGACCCCGAAGAGATGCTGCTGCCGCAGCTACCGTACGGATTCAGGATATTGGCAACGATCAGGATTACTAACTCATTGAACTCTAAAGAGCAGTGACATTAATTTCAAATTTATGAATATTTTATATTTACAGTATATTTCAGTTTAATCACGTTCAAGAACCTAGCCAAATTAAGATCGCATATATATCCACATAGGATAATATATGGGGGAGTGTGTCAAGGACTGGGGCTAGGAATAATATAATTTTGTTGTAAACATTGTAATACGATACCCTCTTTGGGTAGATAGTTGACAAGTTTTGAGCAAGCGTGCATGCGCGCGTGAATAAAATCCTTAAGAAATAGCAAGTATATCTTTCTATTGCGACTTATTGTGGAAACTAGATTCTGGGAGGCAGAGAATCCACGATAACTAGAAACGTTAAACTTCCTATATTTCGTCAGTACACCAACCTTTCATAGTATTTGATTTGTATTTCTACACTGTTTACGTAACACAACACGTTTATATCACTTATTTGGATATTGAAATAAAAATGTTCAGTTTCAGATATTTTTTTGCAAATTTTCCTATTTTTAGCAGTAGCCGCGAGCATTGTTTACACCTATGATATCTGGTAACTAAATAAATCTGGCTCCAAAGCTCTAGCTCGAGAAATACCGAGTATATGAAATGGTAATTAACTGTGAAGTACGTGATGAATTCGGTATCATTACTCGCAACGACTTTTACTTTGTTTTATTTTTACTTTTTTCTTTCATTTTTTTCTTGATTTTTAACGGTTAGGATTAGGGTTTTTCATCCACGGGGCATGCATCTCGACTATGAATTCGGATAATTTTTAAAGGAATAATAGTGTTCAAACCAGACATAAGAATGTCATTAAATAATTTTAACTTAGATTGACAAGAATCTAAACCATCAAGCACAGACCAGTTTATCGAGTTTAAATAACGACCTAGAACGGCTTTAGTGCTTGCTCTCAATTCTCTAACATGCACAAACTTTTTTTCTGGTGCGGTCTTTGAACGTAAGACTGGTTTAATAACGATAGTGTAATAGTCCGAGAAACCAAATGGAGGGAATCTAACACACTGTTATTTTCAACGAGTAGTTTTAACTCTTTTAAGAGGATCAAAGTTAACTCCACGCGGGTGAGTTATTTTACAGGAGTTATTTTAACTCTACTTTTTGGAGTACCGTATCTGAAAGTTATCCCTTACGCCGGAGTTAACCGTCTCAACTGGGGTTACGCAAACTCTTTTAGAGGAGTTAAAACTTGTCGGAGTTATTTAAACTCTATTTTGGGGGTGAATTCCTGAGATAAGATCTCAATCATAACAAACACGATCAAAATACACGCGTAAACAACAATTTATGTTTTTGTGTTCTTTATTTGTTTTATTAAATAATATTTAATGATAATTTTTAATACATACCGCTAAGGCCTAGCCTACGTATAGACGGCGGAATATTCAGTGCAGATTAATCAGGGACGGATAGCTAAGGCCCGGTTCAATCATCGAACTTAATTCAGCGAGTTTGAATAATTAAGTTCGACTCGAGCTGTCGGGAATTTCGACTGGCTCGACAACTGATTCAAACGTCATACTTCTCATGAACCGAACCTATAATATGGTAAAATGCCCGGCAATATTATCGCACAAACATCTCAATGGGATATTTATTATATTTAATACTTGTATTTCATGATTTGTAAAGTATTTTCAAAGCCATTAAAATCTATCTTCGGGGGGGTATATGAAAACTCGACAAAGAAGCCAGCAAAATACTTGAATCTGATTGGAGAAAAATTACAAACAACGAAAACCTGTCAATCAAGTTTTTAGCGGCAGTTAAAACTTAATTAAAATTTCGTTTGCGCCTCGGCAGTCGGCAAAGAAAGTTCTAAGAGATGTGAAGCCTCAAAAACAATACAAATGAATTATAAAATGTATATTACTATTATGACAGAAAAATACGTTGCTTAAAGTTATTCCTCGCTGCTGTCCAGAACTTGAATCGCTTAATTAATCGTGGCGAACCTGACGACTGGTCGAAGCTTGAAGAACCAGAACCGACTCCAGGCAAATTGCCATCACCGAACGAAAAGGAGCAGTCCTGAGAACATGGTTGATGCCGGTTTTGAAAGGGAGGACAAATTGGTGGATAAAGACTGTAAAACTCGTTCTTCGGTCTTGTCGATGCTTTCATTTCCTCGACGTGTTTAATACCGCTCAACTTCAGGGACATGTCTTTCAAGTTTGTTGCTGTTCGGACGCTTCAGAATAATTGTCCAAAGCGAGGTCCAAAGACTTCAAATTTATTTGTCAAGCCAACCCAATGATGTTTAATTAATGGTCGACATTCGCGTGGCGTAGTGTGGAAATCATTATCCGACGAACGGAATATACATGTATATGATTGGTGAAGCGACCAGATATGAGTTTGGCCAAGTGGTTGTCGCTGTTATACCAAACTATTTCGGAGCTTGGGGCTGATTGCTGTCAAATAAAATCGCGAATCTGGTTTCTGGCGAGATAAGACTTGAAAAAAGCGACCGGGCAATGTGGGCCTTTTGTGGCGTACATTTTGGGAGAAAAAAGGCTCTGTCAGCCAACTGTCGACGTACTCGTTTACCTCAGGAGCTAGCGGCTGCGAAGGAGACTATAGACGGGAATGACATTCACTCGTATAAACACGAGCCAAAAACTATCTAGCTTACCGAGCTATGGCTCGCCTCCACGCAAGTTTATCAGGAAGAGACCGATATTGAGTTATTTTATTTATACAAACTTGTGTTAAGTAAAAATATTTGTTACGATAGTGTTTAAAATAAAGACATGCAAATGCATTTAACTCGAAATCATGGAGTTTATTTTTATATTTTAACCCTAATTTCCGGAGTAAAATTAACTCTTCATTGCCGAGTTATTTTTAACTCCGAAAAGAAGAGTAACATTTAACTCCAAAAATCGGATTGTTCTGGACTCAAAATTTAAACCCCGATTCTGGAGTTAAAACTACTCGTTGAAAATAACAGTGCAGGTGAGTGATTAGATTATGTGATTGACAGTCATGATTAGATCTAACGTACGTTCGCCTCGAGTGTGAAAATTGACCATTTGCTTTAAATTGAACTGAGTTATAATTTGTGAAATATCCAACCTGTTAAAGTCGCCAACAATCAGGACAGCAGCATTGGGAAAAGTGGTTTCAATATAGGAGAGACAGTTCAATAGTTAGTTATTCATATTGTTATCATCTGCGCTGGGCGGGTGATAAACAACTCCTAAAATTATGTAGGAAAAACCACCAGGGAGACGATTATAATTACAACATATTATTATACCTCAACTTCAAATTGTCCAATCAGAAAGCTCAGTTTGTGCCACGTGAGCAGGAGATTAATCGCGATATCACGCCTTACGTCATCACTTAGCGAGCCTGCGTTCCCTTTGACAATGTTCCACCCCATGTTCCCCGGGGAACATGGAGTGGAACATTATTCGCGCAGACCACGACTCAATGCGTGAAAATGGCGGGAAAATTTCATGTCCACTTAAAATGGCCGAGAGTGAAGACAACCTGTCAAATATTGAGTCAGAAGACGAATACATTGCACGTATATTAGACGGCAGACACGCAAAAATACAATAAAGGCAACAAAAATGCTCTAAAAACATTTTCAGACGCAGTCGGGGATGTCGAAGGACTCACAGATAAAAAATGCTCGACAAAAGTCTGGCGAAGATTTTCGCTAACGCCAAAACGAAAGACGGTACAAAATTTATTTCTGTTTTTTTCTGTGGCCTATTTTTTCGGTAAAATATATCATTTATAGACCCTGCGCTCGGGGGATTCGGCAAAATATTACCCTCAGCGATGATATTTTGCCGAATCCCCCTCGCTCCGGGTCTATAAATGATAAATGTACGATTACAACATGTATTTCTTGATCTTCTAAACCACCTAAAACTGTCAACTTTATGGATTCTTTAACGTAAATACAAACACCGCCATGCTGAGCAAACTTCCTGTCTTGCCTTATTAAATTATAGCCTTAGATGTCAATTACACTGATAACGATCGTATTCTTTAACCACGTTTCAGTAAAGCATCCGATATCTATGTTATTATTTACGATGAAATTATTTATTTCATGCACTTTGGCGCTAGAGACATAACATTTGCGAGCGATATGGTTGGTGCGAACTGAATAGAAAAGTTTGCAGTAGGTATTTTTTCTCTCTTGGTATGGTAATCAAATTATGTAGATTAACTCCTCGAACAGAACACTGTGAAGTATAAATCCTATAGCTTGTATTTAATAACAGAAATTCTATGACGCTTTCCAGCGCGTTTTCCTCGATACTTTAGGATAGATAAGTTCTTCAGCGTATACAGGTTAGAATCAGATACCTTTGTCTTCGGTAACCAGCGAACAACGGTAATAAACCAGGTAATAAACGTAATTGTTGTGATGAATATTAATGTCTGATACCACTGGTTTATTATGCAAAACATTGCTGTTATTTCGAATTCTTTCAAGCGAGCAACTAAGATTTGTTGACGAATTATTTATTTCTTCTCTTGAATCTCCAGGATTGCTTTCAATGTCGACACAAATAGTGAGGTCCACTTGAAAAGCTCTTCTAGGCGGGGATAAACACACATAACCATGCTTGACCCATTTAAAAGTGGCAGTCGGAATGATCTAGATATTGGTAGATTACTTCGCTGGAAGCGCCATGTGTTAATTTGTAATAAAATTACCGTTTGAATTAATATTTGTAATAAAATTACTATTAGTAATATTTGTAATATAATTACTATTATAGAATTTGTAATAAAATTACCGGTCTTCGGAATTTGGACTCCATGATGCAAGAGAAGAATAGTAAACACTTCAACCATGTTGACAGAGCGATAGCTCTGTATTTTAACAACTAATATTAAAACTAAGGGAACTAAATATTTGGCAGCCATCTTGAAGGCGCCCAACGAGCAAGCCCAACACAACTCATGTGCTAACGTTGTAATGGACGGTAAAGCAAAGTACAACGAGAAAGTCTTTGATTATCCGGAGTTATACTGCACGGTTAGTTGTTATTGAAAGAACGCGTCAAATTAATTTGTGACATAGACGTCAAAACGCAAAAGTTTGATATCTGGCATTTGAACTTTCCTCTTTCTGTCACATTATGCGGGGAGCTATTATGGTCTAACAAAATAACATCAATCTTTTGAGATTAAACAACATCAATATTACATTGAAAAGGTTACCTTCAAGAGGCATATTTTTTCTTCTTTTAACAAAACTATTGTGCCCACCAATTCTGGCTCTATATTGTTCGATTGTAACACCCATTTGACAACAGGCGAGTATAATAGCGAGTTTATAGTTTTGCCTCAACGGGCGAGTTTATAGTTTTGCCTCAACGGGCGAGTTTATAGTTTTGCCTCAACGGGCGAGTTTATAGTTTTGCCTCAACGGGCGAGTTTATAGTTTTGCCTCAACGGGCGAGTTTATAGTTTTGCCTCAACGGGCGAGTTTATTTGCCTCAACGGGCGAACGTGCACAATGGCGACGTTTAGCTTTTTGAAGAGCACAACGGCTCTTTGAGTTTGAGTTGCCGGATATCCACCGGTAAATAGCGTCTGATCGGATTGCTGATCAGCGCGAACACAATGGCTCCTGTGAGAATCGAACTCACAAATGTACAGCAGCTAAAAATATATAGAAGAAAAGCCGTCAAATCTTCTGAAAAACCTCGAAGATACATGACCGAAGATGCAAAATCGCAAATGACATCTCACTATAAACTTCCTGTGTCAAATTTCTGTTTACCAACATCAAAAATAAGCTCATACTATCTTACCTTAAAAAGAAAATCTTCGCTCGCTTCGAAAAGACAGTAAAATAGGCGAACGCAAGCACAAACACAACAGCAGGGCACACGCTCAAAGCTCAAAGTCGTATTGTCAGAAAAATGCCATCGCTTGCCATGACATTGGTCGCGTTCGCAAGATACGAACATGCTATTCGGGTGGTTTCCGTAAATGCCCAAAAACGTGCGGAGTATGTATATTATTTTGGAACGTCATAAAAGACGTCATAAAACGTCATAATCTGAAAAATCATCCATAATCCATACATGCATCTCAAATCTGTTGACTTTACATAGTTCGGCCAAGAGGCCTGAGTACGAGGAACGTCAAGAATAGTGTGCTGCCTCCCTGCGGGTCGGCAGCAATGATATGCTGATATTCACGAGTCTGCGCATGGCATTGTGCATATCCCCAGACAAAACATTTATTTTTAAAAAAATTCTATTTTCTCAGGTATCAGATTCCGAAACAGATTCACAGATTAACCAGATAACAGATCTAGTTTGTAAAATCGAAAAGGAATTGCTGGAGGACGCACAAAGAGAAACAAACTACTCAGAGAAAGAGGATATCCTTGTTTTATTTCTATCAGCTTTGAAGGAATTATCAAGGAAAATATGTCTCGTTACATGTCCAACAGGGTTTCATATTTTATAAAATATGATACAACTCAGCCTTGCCAGACAGGTGAATACAGCTACCATAATGCTATAATATACTGTATGTCAAGACTACTTTTAGATGTTATGATATCAGCCGTATACAGGCAATAAACAACGAGCTGCTGACGGTAGGACATATAAATAGAGAGTTAATTAATGTCGTTATTATAGTCGAATTTGTAGTATGCTGAAGAAGTCGAAATTCCGCGGAGACCAAAAAACTAGTTGTTCGCGGGTTAGTGCGAAGAATACTAAAGTGCTAATAAACAGATTTAGCAAAGAGGACGTGGACCTCAAGACGACGTGTAAATCTGTCCATAGAGCTTGAAAATGGGTAATTTTTGTAACAAGTTCGCTACTTATATTACATCGATTTACATTCCAGTCATTATACTAAATAATGTAAACCAATCAGATTGACCTACGCAAACAAAAGGACATATGCCAGTAAAAAACGACACTCAGAGACACTCGAGAACGCAGAGCGCAGACTTTTCATATACATGTAATCATAAATACTCAATAAAATAAAGTCCGAACACAAGACAACGTCTTACATGGTGGAGAAGTGAACTAACCAAAGGACTACTAATCAGAGTGTTCGAAATGGCCTTAGGATTTGCTTTACCACCCCTTGATATTCACGACACAAACGCGTGGGAGAAAGGTAAACAAATTCAGCCTGGCGTGGAGCAATTATCTCCTCGCAACCGAACTGAATAAGAAGTCTGAAGCGGTACAAGTCGCAACACTTATAACAGTCATCGGAGAGGAAGCTCGCGACGTTTATTTGTCATTCACAGACTGGGCAGAAGAAGCTGAGACGAGACGAAGATTAAACATGTGCAGGAGAAGTTTGCAGCGTATATTACATGCCACGCAAGAATGTACCGTTTGAACGATACAAGTTTAACCCAGGTATTCCTGAGGCTGGAGAGTCGTGCGACCATTACAAGACTGCCTTACGCAAGTTAGGTGAGGGGTGTGATTTTCGTACAATTACACAAGAAGAAATACGCAGAGATCGGTTAATATTTGGTATCAGCGATACCAAAGTACGCGAGAGACTGCTGAGAGAAACAAATCTCAGTCTAGCCAAAACAGACGAGATATGCCGTGCTTCCGAGAGCATGTTGGCCTAGATAAAAATCGTTGGAGACACAGCTGAAGGTAAAGTATCCGAAGTAAACCGCATAAAAAATCAAGAGCGCATGTCCGCTCCGAGGAAAATGAAAAACTTCCGTCGCAGGCAAGCACAACAAGGTCAAGGTCAACACATGTCAAATAATGTGGCAATTGCGGCTATCAACATACGGCGAATCCGGAATTGTGTCCCGCAATAGGAAAGGACTGCCTAAATGGCGGAATGAAAAATCACTTCGCCGCAGTTTGTAGACAAAAAGAAATGAAGGCGATTGAAGATGAAAAAGACGATGGATCTGGCGAGGTCTACCAGACAGCTGTCAAACTAGATGACTTAATGCAGTTAGTGACCATGAAACTGGAATCCCGAAGTTACATTCGATTCCAACCAGATACGGGGGCGCAATGTAATATCATATACCAGTACACATGCATCTACAAAGAGGCGACCGAGGACAGACAACTGGAGAAGGTGAAGCCCATCAAAACCTCGCTTGTCGCCTATGGGGGCTCGAAAATAAAGGTAATAGGGCAAGCACGTATCCGCGTTTGGAGAGGTGAGGCCAGTTGTCGTCTAGACTGCCGATTAGCAGACAGCAAAGAGATCCGCCCGATCCTAGGTCGCAAAGTATGCTTTGGAATGAACATTAGTCAGTACAAAGACAATTAATGACCTGCTGAATAAACCACAGACGGACAACGAACCAGTATACGCCAGCTTAGAGGACAAAACAAACGCACTGACCAAACAAGAGCTTATGGGGAAGTTTCCGAAGATCTTTGGCGAGGGAGTTGGACAGTTAGACGGCGTATACATGTATAAGGTACGATCGATGAGGCAGTCCAACGATGAGACAGTCCAACAAGTTCCACATGCACCCCGGCGCGCATTGCAGTTGAAAGAAGCACTAAAACCTTGAAAAGCTAAAAGAAGCACTAAAACCTTGTGTCCCAATAATTATGTCATAGTTCTGGTGACAACGCGCACAGAGTAAATCAGCTCCATCGCGGCTGTCACAAAAAATAAATTATCTCCTCGCAACCGAACTGAATAAGAAGTCTGAAGCGATACAGGTCGCAACACTTCTAACAGTCATCGGTGAGTAAGCTTTATTCCAGACGTTTATTCTAGGACGAGCTCGTATTTAAAGGACAGCTGTTAGTAGTCCCAACAGTCATGCGCAAAAAATGATGGAAGAAATTCATGCTGCACACATTGGCATCGAAGCCAATTAATTTCTTGCCACACTGTTATTTTCAGGTAGTAAAAATAACCATATACGTGTAGTAGATTTAACTATCTGGGACGTAGTAACTTTGTCTTAGTTGTTTTAACCACAATTTTGTAGTTAAAATTACTATGACTGTGGTAAAAACGACTAGTTTTTCCGCATAGTTATTTTAACTACTAGAGTTTAACTTTGTCCATAGTTGTTTTAACTACAATTTCGTAGTTAAAACGATTGCGGCTGTAGTAAAAATAACTAGTTTTTTTATATAGTTATTTTAACTATTCAATTTTAACTTTGTCGTAGTCATTTTTACTACAATTTCCGGTAGTTGAAACTATTAGTGACTGTAGACTAGTAACAAATAGAATTTTAACTACACAAAGCTATGTGTTTTGTCGTATTTATCTTAACTACAATTTTCTGTAGTTAAATCTACTGACTTTAGTAAAAACAACTAGTCAATCTGTGTAGTCATACGACAAACTGGACCAGGACTTTCCGGTATCGTTAGTTTTCATGTGACGGGCAATGGCCTCGTATGCCACAGCGCATGTGTAACTAAGGCTACGGGCATAAGAGGCCATTGCCTCTCGTATTGTCCGTATAGCCCTTCACATGAAAACTTCATGCATGGATGCATATGTATATGATATGTATCTGAGTGAAGAGATGACCCGTAGAGTCGTATTGGCAGTCAATGATTTATTTTGCCGTCAATAACATGACTCACCGCGATCGTCGTTTGACGTATATCAGTTTATTTAATTATTATAAACTTTGATTAGCAGATTGGTCTCCAGATTGGCGTTTGAATCGGGTTTCAGTCAAATAAATGTTCTCTCAGTAACACACGATCGGAACATGTAATAGGCTACCTTATACGGTACGCGAAAATACTATTTTATAAGCTAAGGTGAACATATATTTATATTTATTTTCATATTTCCTATCTTTGTGATTGACCATTTATTTCAATCGGATCAATTAAACGAGTTTTCGACCAATCAGGCGACAATGACGGTGTTCTTAATTTAGCAACACAAATGGAAGCACTGTCTTCGCAGAGGTCCGACTGCGGCTCTACCAATCAGAATGCAGGAGATTTTGATCCGACACAGCTTTGAAGCTCGAATCGCTTCGCCAGTCGCTACAATGCGACATGCGTGAATCCTTCGGCATAGCTACAGTCAACTTCGCGTTTGGATTTGAATAATTTTCTTTCAACGCAACCAACATTGGAAATGACAGAGGTAATTACCATTAACTTAATATTATAACTATGCGATTTACTGGTTAGTAATCATGTTTTGATATTGTTTCATTACCGATATAAATTTGGTATGAAATATTGTTGAGGTTAATTTTGTGCACATTTTAAGTCCTATTTTGTTGTCGTTGCAATATACTTGGCCTCTTAAATAGTTTACTAGCGCAGCGTAAACACTTGTTATTATTGAAAAAGCTGAATACAGACTTGATGAGAAGGTAGCAAGCAGACTCCACAGACGGAATAGAGACAAACTCTTGTCGTTGATCTCTATTCTGTGATAATATATTATTATCATAATATATATTATTATCATAATATATTATTATCTCAGACGAGAACAGAGATCAGCAGTTGATCTCTATTCTGTGGAGTTTGCTTACTACCTTCTCAACACGTCTGTATTCAGCATTTCACAGTTAGTTAGATAAATTGTTAAGATGTGTTCGGCGGTATATATGTTATCAGAATTATGTAACTACATGTAGTACGCGTATAAACAGATCATTTGGTCACAATTAAAATAGGCTGTGGCTTATTTTGTCTGCTTATACACCACATCTCATTGTTTGTTTATGTGCACATCTCGGTTAACTCTCTCTCTCCAAGACCGGCCACTTTGTTGTTATAGTTTACTGTGACTAACGCCAGGTTAATTACTTTGTCTAACGCCAGACGATTTTACTCATCAAAAGAGAGTCCCTGGGAGGGAAATGGTTATGCCAGAGCTTATATTAGTCGAGGCTTATACCCCATATCAGTTGCCCAAATGTAATTGTTCTCATGTATTTCTTTTGCTAGAATGATGAATCAATTGACACATTTATTGAGAAGACGGTATTTCCATAATAGTCGCTTCAAGAACTCCTGTCAAATTTGATGCCAGTCTATTGCGGCCGAGGGGATGGTTTATGCTAACTGTGCAACATGGGAATGGCAACCACACTATATTAATTTACTTGAACTTCCAGCTGGTGAAACTGAACTATTTACAAAAGTGTGGTTAAATAAATGTAGTTAAAATTGCCACAAAAGTGTGGTTAAATAAATGTAGTTAAAATTGCTACCAAAAGTGTGGTTAAAAGTGTGGTTAAATGAATGTAGTTAAAATTACTACAAAAGTGTGGTTAAATGAATGTAGTTAAAATTACTACAAAAGTGTGGTTAAATGAATGTAGTTAAAAGTATTACAAAAGTGTGGTTAAATAAATGTAGTTAAAATTACTACAAAACTTGTGGTTGTCCTGAACCTTTTTTTTTTAACTACGTTTTTGTAGTTAAATTAACTACTTTCAAATAACAGTGCAACTGTCAACTTATTACAGTTGGCCTGCACTTCGATTTAATTCAAACTCTCGTCAGTTTAAAGTATATTTCTTTTGTTACATGATGGTGCTAAATAAAAAAGTTGTTGTTGTTGTTGAAGCGTGCATTCGAAGAGCACGAGACATCAGGCCTCACATGGCAACAGAACTCAATCAGTACATCGCCAAGTGCGACATTTGTCTCGCCCATCGCAACAATCAAGGGAAAGAGCCCATCATGCAGCATGAGTTGGTCGTCCGTACATGAGCTAAAGTAGGCGCTGAATTTTGCGAGTTTGACAACCGAACACTGTTAGTCGTCAGTGACTACTACAGCAACTATATCGAAGTAGCCCGCCTGACTACAACAACGTCCCGTACTGTGATAAAGGAAATGAAGGCAGTATTTGCTAGATTTGGAGTCCCAGACACTCTGATCACAGATAATCGCCCGCAGTTCTCTTCAGCGGAGTTTGCAGTGTTTGCTAAAACATGGCGGTTTGAGCACAAGACCTCTTCGCCTCACTACCCGCAGTCAAATGGTAAAGTCGAGAACGCCGGTAAGACAGTGAAGAGGCTGTTTTCCAAGTTTAAGGAGGCCGGAAGGTCGGAGTTCCAGACGTTACAAGATTGGCGTAACACACCATCTGCTGGAATGGGTACCAGTGCAACCCAGCGCCTCATTGGCCGGAGGTGCAAGACGCTTCTTTCAGTTGCTAGCTCACTACTACAGCCGCAGTATGCAACTGAAGAAGATACCCGGGCATTGATTGGAGTCAAGAAGCGATAGCAACACTATTACCGACGGCACTACAGCAAACCCTGACCCCAATCAACACAGGCGACACAGTCCGTGTGAAACTCCCGGACGAAACAGATGGGACGCAGGCGTCTTCACAGGCCAAGTGGGACCAAGGAGCTATGAAGTTAAGGTTGGTCACGGTATCTACAGACGAAACCGGGGACAGCTACTTGTCAGTACGGACGAACGGAATCGATATGTGCAACAGGGAAACCCATTACCCGATGAAAGCCCACTGAGAGAGTCAGGTGAACCAGCGGACACATCGCCAGAAGAACCGCTTGTGTGAGCACAGAACCAACCATCCTGCGCCGATCAGCACGGAAAAGCAGAGCCCCAGAGTGGAACAATGAATATCACATGCCGGGACCGCCTAATCAATTTAAATGACTAAAGACACTGCCTTTACCTAAATATTATCTTTATGTTATGTTATGCTTTGTTCCGTTAGGAAAAGGAAGATGTAAAAAGTTCGCTGCTTACATTACATCGACTTACATTCCACTTGTGATTACACTAATTAATCTAAACCAATCAGATTGACCTACGCTAATAAAAGGACAAATGCCAGTAAAAACAACACTCAGAGACACTCGAGAACAAAGAGCGCAGATTATGTTTTCATATACTTGTAATCATAAATACTCAATAAAATAAAGTCCAAACACAAGACAACTTTACTTCCAGTATCAGTGGAAACGTCGTCTTCTTGAATCTCATGCCGCCAATTTACTGTTCTCCCGTCCTCACCAGGACATCACTGTTTTTGGTTGGATTTTTCAAGAAAATATGTGGATAAGTAATATGAAAAATAGTTTGTAGTCGGGTTTCATATTACCATTACGAATCATGACAAAGTGTGCGAACAGTCAATTTATCACAGAGCTAAAACGATATACATGCAAGTTGTTGGTTTATATGCTATACATAATCTCCCATGTAAAATATTTAAGAAATAAAAAATTAAAAGATTAAAAATTTAAAAGATTAAAAATGTGAGCAAAGCGAATAGTTAACATGAAAGTCTAACCTAGAAAAATAAAAACTTTGCATTGAAGAGTCCTTTCTATTTTTTCATTTCTTGAAAATAATCATATCGTATCCATTCAATCGTATTCACAAAACAGATGACTGTATGTATGCAAATATTATGCAAACACTATGCAAATATTATGCAAATTAAGAAACGAAGGACGCCATTGTTGTTTTTTCTTGACTATACCTGATATTTCTTATGAACTTCATGACAATACGACGGCGTCCTCGAACTAGTTCTCCTTGGTCAAAGTGGCGTCCTCGTCCTCTTTTCTAAATCTGACTAATATTAGGGTAAGGTTTAGTACAATGGTTTGAAAAAGAACCCTAACCCAATTAATCATACCCTTATACTAACCCTCACCCTAATATTAATCCTGGTATTAACCTTCGTACTAACCCTCGAACAACTAGTTTTCAGTTTTTCCGCAGAATTTATATTTCTTGTGTACAGAAGGTACATACATGATCGTCAAGCTCAAATCCTCAGAAAATGTTTCTGAGTTGCGGCCAGGAATAGAACCTGCAACCTTCTGATTGCCTGAGAGATGCTCTAACTATTGAGCTACCGAGACTCAGATACAATGGTGTATTGGTTCTATTGGTATGTACTTCGTATGTGGCAGTCACTATTTAACAATTAGTCACTGAAGTCGAGGTGACTATCGTTGAATATTTACCGAGCCGCGAAGCGGCGAGGTAAATATAACGATAATCACCGAGGTGACTAATTGTTTTAGTATAATTTCATGCTTGAACTGAACATTCAATTGAGAAGTTTTAAACAGACCGTTTGAACTCAGTATGCTCGATGTTTTCTTCACGCTTGACAGATTTAAAAAAGAAACTAACGATCAAAACCGACGTAAAAATACAAATAATTATACGATAAACAACTTCCTTACCCTTAGACAGTTCTATCTTGAGAGAAATCTGATATATACAATGTCTTTATGCTAAGTTTTTGAGCCTTTTCGACGATTTTTTAGTTATAATAATATAGTCGCCATTTTGAAAAAAAATTCGTCATGTTTCAGAAACCATACATCAAAATGATGATTCCGAGAGGGGACTGGAACGAATAAATATAATCTGGTTACAAAAAACACTTTTTCAAGTATGATTTCTGCGACGATAGTCACCGCGTAGCGCGGTGACTATCGTCGCAGATTTACTGGCCAGTTAGCCAATCAGAGCTCGTTTAAGCTCAGAAATTATACTAAATATCAGTAATCATAGATTTAGCTAGCTGCTTGATTGTTTCAGGCCTAATGCTGGTGCCTCAGGAAACACTATAGAAGAGTACTTTAGAAAATAATTTTCTAAAGTTTGTGGATCATCTTGGTAACTCTCTGGCTTCGAAGTTTCCAGAGAGTAAGTCTCCAATTTTATGTGCTGGATTATTACACGCTAAAGAAGTAGTCAAGATGGATCCTGATACATATTTAACAGAGTGATTACTGACATATATGGCTTCTTCGAAGATGATCAGCAAGAAACATGGTCACAGCTTATCCCCTCGCCCGGCGCGAAGCGCCGGCCGAAGGCCGAAGGCCTGAGGGCGAGGGTGCTAATATCGACCGGCGTTTAGTCCCTTATGAGGCGAGATCCAAGCCGTTCCTAGATCTAGGATCAGTTTATATAATTATCCCCTCGCCCGGACGGCGCGAAGCGCCGTCCCAGCGCCGAAGGCGCTGGGGCGAGGGTGATAATCTTGACGGGGTGGTACAATGTCCGGTCGTGTACAATGTCCGGTCATTTGAGCAGGGCAAATTAGTTCTGTAAAAAGTTTGTGCCGTGTATATATAAATATAGGTATCCATCAACGGACCGACATTGGTTGTCTTGGTTATGATGACGTAACCTCATGGGGAAAAAGTAGGTCAACAAGGATATTTATGGATCTACAAGGATATTTATCTAAGGTCGTGAGCGGGAACATTTTGTGTTGTTTTGCTCGAAAAAACGTGAAATGTACGTGAAATGAGTAATTTAAATAACGACTGCACCAGCAGAAGAGAACGAGAGGGGACAGTCGTTATTAAAAACAAATCCTCAAAACTTATTCTGTGACAAAACAAACACAGCAAGAAGGATTGCGACAGAAACAAGTCAAAGCGACTCGAAGACGATATCCAGTGTTATTCTCGTAATTTGTGCTTTATAATACCACAAAATAGTAAGTGTTAGTTCATATTTTGAAATTGCATGTACAGTATGTTTATTCTGTGCTTGATAATGAGCCTATATAGTAGACTACAGCTGTGTTTCAGCTGTTTATACGACCTGAGCCTGGCCTACAATTTTGTAGTATATAAACAAGCATTACTCATGTATACAGTGAACCACTGGTCAGTGTTAATATATATACTGCTGTAGTGAATTATAAGGGAGAGATTGGAGGAGACAGATGATACATGGATGATTGTCAAGCTCATATACTCAGAAAATGATTCTGAGTCCCGGAGAGGAATGGAACCTGTAACTTTTGATTGCTTCAAACTATTGAGCACTGAGACTCAGATGGAGATCGAAGGTATAGGTATACAGTACTGCCTATGCAGCTTGCATTCACTACAGCAGTGTATATATTAACACATCCAAGCATCACCGATATAATATAGTGACTGCCATATAGGCAGTACATATACCAATTGAACCAGTACATCATTGTATTCATTCTCTCTCCACCGGAGTCTTGATGTCTCAATGGTTAGAGTCACCGGCGATCAGAAGGTTATAATTTTTTTCAACTGGGAATAATTTTTCTGAGGAGGCTGACGATCGTCCATGTATTGTATACTGGTCTACAGTGTATATTCCATAAACAATCTGTTTAATCCATGCATCCATTATGGAACATGTTAGGCTTACAGTAGCTGGCCTAGTGGCCATATACATAACTTATAATTGTGTCTGTGAATAAGGCTTGGACAATGCTGGTCCTAGGCTTGTAATGTAAAATACAGCTTATATATAGGATTATATTGACATTGGGTATGTTGACATTCATTGTCAGCAGAAATTAGATCAATGTCAACAAGCGAGCTAGGAATGTCATCTTGAACATTGATTATATTATATGCACACGGTGATGTAATTTAGATACTATAGTACACAATGCCATGTCTTGTTGCAGATACATGGCTTTTGTATTAATAACCATCAAAATATGGTATTTGCACTAGGCATTTATTATTATATATTATTATTATTATTAATAATAATGGTAGCCCCTTCAATGCTAAGATTGGTACCAATGGGCATCTTGTTTCCTAACAAATTACAGTAAAATATAAACACATATTTATGTGTAGTGTAGAGTGTAGAATGTTACAAAAACTAATTTTAACTCAAACGTTGTATAAATCCTGTACATTAACTGATTGGTTGCAAGTCCCCACATAGAAAAGATCAGTTTTCCTGCCCGCATTGAGACCTACCAAGAACATCAATATTATATAAGTTATCCACATTCCACATCCCTGCCAGCTCCACATCGCAGCAGTCTAATGTGGGTAGAATAATCAACTTACTTTATATAATCATCCACACCAACAATCAGGGTAGAATCCCTAATACATGTTAAACCCAATTTGAATAGACCCGTAGACATTTGAACAAATTTCATTTTTTTTAAAGCGGACCCATTGTATGATAAAGATGCACTTTCTTCCTTCAACAGCCTTTGGTGTCTGTTTATACTAACTACTGAGTTGATTATTTCATGTGGAATTATCAATAGTGTGAAACAAGCAATTTTTTTCTTAGTGATTGAGGGTAGAAACAGCAGTAGACTTCCCCACTATTCTGTTACTGCACCCAAAAATTAAAATGTTTGGGCTATATAGTTATTTAGTTTGATGTTCATGAAACAATTAAATTCAGAAAAAACAAAGCTCTCAGAGATATTGACAAATTTTCCAAGTTTGGCAAATGAATGGGCTATTACACCTAATGGCGTAGCGTCTGGCTGCTATTAATAGCTCAAAATGCAGACAAACAAACCAAATTTAACTCCCAAATGATTGCAATGAGCGGCTGGACAAAATGCAGGTTGCAGGTTGGGAATTTGCAGGTTGGAAATTTGTAGGTTGGGAACTTGCATGTTGGGAATTTGCAGGTTGGAATACATGTTGTTTTCTAGACAATCTTTCTTTAGTTCAGCACCGTCTCTTCCTTAAATTAACCATTATCCTTAAGTTACAAATCGCTCTGAATTAAGGATAATGGTTAATCTAATGGTATTGTATGGTTAGAACCCAACCCCATCACAACATCAATCCCAACCCTAATCCTAAACCCCCGCCTTTGCGAGTTTTCTAACCCTAGCCTAGCGAGTTTTTTAAGCCTAACCCCTGTCTAGCAAGTTTTACGACACAACCATACCTACCCTGCACCCTTGTCTCCCATACTTGGTGTCTGTAGACTAATAAGAGAGACTTAGTAATTGACTGTCAAACGCATGCGTGATTCTTATGATCCATTAGATTAACCATTATCCTTAATTCACAGCAATTTGTAACTTAAGGGTAATAGGTTAATTTAAGGGAGACAATGTTACATTTAGTTAGGGCTAGTATTGTGGTTATTTAACCCTAATCCCCTCGCCCGGCGCGAAGCGCCGGCCGAAGGCCGAAGGCCTGAGGGCGAGGGTGCTAATATCGACAGGCGATTAGTCCCTCATCACGGATTCCAGGCGTAATGTAGAGTCACTTTCAGTTTCCTTGTATATATATATATATATATATATATATATATATATATATATATATATATATATATATATATATATATATATATATATATATATATATTCAGGATCAACGTCGTCGATCATGCGCGATCATGCGCGGCATTGGAAAATTTGGCCCTGGTAACGAGATATAGACAGACCTGAGCCTCTGCATTTGAATTAATATTTAAATTGCAACCGTCACATGATTGCGAATGCAAAAATTGAAACGGTATTGAAACGGTTTTTTGGTGCGTTAAATTTGGCGTAATTTAAATTTAAATTGACGCCAGCGCGACAAACCGCTTTCCGGAAGAAGCCGCCATTGACGGCGAAATTTATATTGCCATAAAAACCTACTGCATCCGATGTAGTCCGGGCGGTGAGTGAGGTAGGTATCACCTGAGCGGGTAATTTACGGGAGTAGGATTTTCTAGACCAGTTTTTGACGTAGAACGCGAATCTGGATGTTATTCAGGCAGACAAGGCTGCTTTTAAGAGTTATAGCCGGATATTGCACAATTTAGACTCATTTCCGTGTAAAATCGTTAGTTTTAAATAATTTGTTATTATTACTAGGAATCCCAGCAAAACAGGTCTACTGGACCAGTTTTGTATGTAGAATCCAACTGGCGAGGTATTTTTTAGAAAAAATATAACTGAGGCTGTATTAGACTATATTCTGAATATAGCCTCGTTTTCATGCAAATATGTGATTTGAAATAAATTGTGATGCTTATCAAATTAACGAGAATAACTTTTCTACACTTGGAAGAGACATCCATATCTCATGAGTGTTACAATATTAAATATACGAGAGGTGTCTCAAAATTAACATTTTCTAGTTCCGAACTCGAGCTGTATGCGTTGTCTTCGTATCCATCATCATTTTCCCCATCACGCTCGACAAGTAGCTCCGGAACGTCGTCAGGATACGCTTCAACGATCCAATCGGTCTTTAAGTTAGGGAGCCAACCATGGAACTGTGGATCCTCCAATGCCATGATTGGGTTTTCTCCAAATTCTAGCCCCATAGTTTGCTCTGGCTGTGTGCTTTCGTAGACTGCTGCTACATGGCGGCAAAAGGGAAATGTCAACAACATTGTGCTCTTTGCTCATCTTTCTCCAGAAAATAGCTGACCTTGCCTCGTTCACTTGTTCGGTTTTCTTTTCTCCATACAGGAAGCACACATACTTTTCAATGGCACCAAATATCTCGTCAGACACATGGATCTCCGTCCCCAACCGGCTGAAAATGTCCAAGAGCACTGGATCTTTGCTCACTTGTTTCCATGGCAGAAGGGCTTTCCTTTGCGTAAAAAACTTGCCACATAATCATTTCCAGTAAATGCATGATGTCCAACCGATGCTTTATTTTCCTGATTGGTCAGACTACACGAGTTCAGGTGAAGGAGCTTTCTTGTCTTTCCAGAACCGTTGTCGATGTAGACTTCCACATTCCTGATTGGTTCCATTCCAAGTAAAATTATGGGAATATCAATATCACCAGAACTTGATCGTACCACACAGGTTATTGGTTGGTCATCACTGCTCCTTGCAATATGCTGAATCAAATACGCAATTTTAGTATCAGCCTCCTCTGGTCTGTTGCTAGTTCCCTTATACAAAAAGAACCGTTTTGCGTTATCTTGAGGCAGGCGTTCCCCCTAGCTCTCCCAGTTTATTCCTATTTTGAACCCACACTTCTTCGATAAGCTGAAACAGTCGCTCTTTGTTGTCGCCGTTGCCAAGAAACTTCTTAAAATCAGCAGGTACACGCATATTCTCACTCCTAATAACGACCTTGTCGCTATTACATGCAACGTAGACGATGTTATACTGCCTTGGAAGATCTGAGAAGAGTCGTAATGAAACATCTTTAAACGGCTACGTGAATAATGGCTGCGAGATGGAGAATATAGATTCTGCGAGCATGTGGATCGTCGGGCAGTTGCGCATCGTTTTCAATCAATGAAGTTAACGCGACATTGAACAGCTCGCTTTTGGCGTGTTTTTTTTTTCTGATTCCATCGCATGTTGCCATCGATAGTGGGACTGGTGCAAGCGGGTTACAAAATCGAAGAACAACGTCAACAACATCGTAAATGTGTTGAAGAATGATTTTATTGATCCCTTCAGGGCTGACTTGGACCACGACAAATTGTACAACCTTGCCTCTGCACTGTAAAAAATGATTGGTTGAAATAACCAAAAAAAAAAGGTCATCTGAATGCAACTGAGAGAACCAGTTAAAATTTGGTCATAGTAACCAAAACCATATTGGTTAGAATAACCAATATTAATTTGGTTAATACGACCAATTAGTATCGGTTATCCAACCAATAACATTTGGTTATAACCAATTAGGTTTTGGTGAGTACAACCAATAAAAAATGGTCCGAAGAACCAATGATTATTGGTCAAGCAGATGCAACTGAGACAACCAATAGACATTGGTCGCCTGTTGCCATTTTAACCAATTTAATATTGGTTGAAACGAAAATGACAGATTTAACCAGTTTCTAAATTTTAAAAAGTTATACATAAAAAGTCAAGCAAAAATATGAGAAATAATCCTAACATATTTAATTGCATAGAAATTACCATACAACGATTCATTAAATATCCTATAGACATAAGTACACATTAATGCTTAAGGTTGCTTAAAAAGTTTTTGACACCACCTGGCAACCAGTAAAGCAATTATGCAGCAAAATGCTACAAGTTACCTAATGTTTAATGTTATTAATTTAACATCCTAATCGTGCAGCAAAATGTTTATAATTTGGTGTATATACAGTGACATAATTAGCATATTACATGACTGTGACAACTCATAAATCCAGACATATACAAGTTGGTATGGGCAATCTAAGCACTAAGCAGCCACAATATATCCTAAATTATCTTTAATTAGCATTGTCACTAAAAGTGCATTTGAACATGTGGCAAACCTAGTTAGCCTAACTAAGAAAAAATATGAAAGCTGCTAAGTTCTCAAAAGAACTGGATATAATATGAAAAGGAGAAATACGAGAACTTCAATGTGTCGAAAAATACTTAAGAGTATACTTACATATATTCATGGACGACGTTTCGGACGATGCGTCCTTCTTCACGTCAGATAAAGAAGGACACATCGTCCGACACATCATCCATGAATATACGTAAGTACTCTTACTTAAGTATTTTTCAATACAGTGAAGTTCTCTTATTTCTCCTTTGCATATTATATCTAGTTAGCCTAACCTCCAGCCTCATTTGCTGATGTTAAACATGTAAAAAAGTTCTTGACACCAACTGCATGGGAGAAGGATTTTAGCTAATATCCTTCCTGTATTTTATATATATATACCATATATTAGCTAGGTAGTAATTTGTCACAGATTCAAATGCAATTTTAGTGACATTGCTAATTAAAGATAATTCAGAATCTATTGTGGCTGCTTAGTTAGCCCATAGCAACTTGTATTTCTATGGATTTATGAGTTGTCACAGAGTTGTTAACTCTTCTATTAACTAAACGGTAAGAGCTAATTAGGACATGACTGCCACATACACAACATGTAAATATGTCAGCTACAAGATAAAAATGTAATTTTAACAGTAATTCACAATACTATACCCAATTACAAAGATGACGTTCAAACAGCCTAGAGCAGAATATCTTTATTTTCTTTCATCTGTCATGGATAATGATGATCCCAGGAATTTCTTCCCAAATATGGCACATAAATGTAACTTGTTTGGCATTTTTCATGTTCTCATACGGTAATTTCCATTGAATTAAGTCACGAATATCCTGAAATCAAAATTATATGATTGTGTTAGTAAATACTGTAAATGTTTTAAATGTCAATTTTCAAATGCTAAAGATGGGTTATGTTGAGTGAGTTTAATAACGGTAACTTAAGCATCATGCATGCTGTGTAGCAAAACGTTTTCATAAATAATTTTAAGCTATAATGTTTCTCATGGAGAAGGCAGGAAATAAAATCAGACATATAATCCATAATCCACTACATACAGTACAAGAGCTGAGTGGCATTCTTGCCACCTGAATATAAAATTCATATCTTGACTGCTGAGACAACCATGTACTGTAATATCCCTCATACAGTACACCATGGCATATATACATATATTCAAGTTTAACTGTTCAAGTTTGGTTGGATAAGGCCACACCAATTTGATACTTCAGGGCACGGATTCAAAATTTTTAGGGTCGGTCGGAAAAATGAAAACAAAAAAGTACAAGCTCGTACTCAGTCTTTTCACCTGCTAGGTACGAGGGTGAAAAGCACAAAAATAACCAATTTTTGATCAAAGTAAATGATAGGTACAAATTTTATTTTATTTGGTTTCACAAAAACAGGGTCGGTCAGATCCGCTCCCCGAACAATTAAATTGGTGTGGCCTAATGAGTCAGGACATTATCTGAGAGAAAATAACACTCATGCAAGAATAAAGTGATGAGTCAATGTTAAATGTATTATAACACTGTTTATCAAATAACATTTTGAAAACTTGCGCACTGATTGGCTAAGAGCCATGTTTATATAACTGTATGTAAACATGGATTTTTCCTGCCATTTTTATAAAATGGACTGCAAGACGAACCTTTGCTCACAAACAGCTAAAATGTCGATAAATATGTTCTGTGAGAGCCAACAAGAAAAAAAGCGAGAAGATTGGATGCTTTTCTTCACAGTTAAGAGCGTTTATGTTCAAAAAACATCTTTCCGTGTTTACATACAGTTATAGAAACACTCGTAAAAGTTTGAGAGAACTCAAAATAGTGTGGAAACACGAGCCCACTAATTTCTCCCAAACTTCCACTCATGTTTCTATAACTGTATGTAAACACGGAAAATGTTTTCTATTTCTTAAATATAACACACAATGGCATGCGTGGATATTTTCTTGATTGTCCTCTAACTCGTACAGACTTGTATAGGTCAGTAGAAGCAAACATAGCTTGCATGAGAAAAATAAACTTTTTGAAATCTCTTTTGACCCTAGGGCGAGGGCAAATTTCCAGTGTCTTAAGGAAGCTGCTAATTAGTAAAGGCATTTTATCCGTTAGGTAGTTATTTGAGACAGGTTCAATTCAATTTAAGTGACAGTGCTAATTAAAAATAATTTAGGAACTATTGTGGCTTATGCTTAGGTAGCCCACCCATACCAACTTATGGATGTGTATAGTATGAGATGTCACAGAGCTGTTAACCCTTCTACTAATTAAATGGCATCTTGAGCTAATTATGACTGTCATGTACACAATATGCAAAAATGTAATACATTATACAGTAATTCAAATTTCACAATACATAATAGATACTAATCGATTACAAAGATGACTTTCACACAGACAAAGCAGAATGTCTTTATGATGATCCCAGGAACTTCTTCCCATATAAGGCACATACCGTACATGTAACTTGTTTGGCATTATCATGTTTTCATATGATGACTGGATATAATACGAAAATGATGATGACTGTTGAATTAAGTCAAGAAAACCCTGAAATCAATATTATATGTTAGTAAATAAATGCTTTAAATGTCAATTTTCAAAACGTTAAGAATTGTATTATGTTGAGTGAGTTTAATCATAGTAACTCAAGCAACGTGCAAGCTGTGTACCATTGTATGAAATTTCTGTAAGCATTGATCTTAAAGTGCCCCTGAGATAACTACAAGATATTGATTCCTGCCATTTGTTATCATGGAAATATAATTTTAGGCATTTGCCAAAAAACAAAAAAATGTCTATGGAGAAGGCAGGAACTTTCTTGCCACATGACAGTGGCGGCACAACGTGGTGTGGGCCCCGGTGAAATAAACCAGTTTGGGCCCCCCTCCCACAAAGTGACAACATGTATGCAAGGGGTCCAGAAATTTTTTGAATTTAGGGTCTCTGAAATGACATTTCCTGCGAGAGCACCTTTGAGTAAAATCTAAAGACCACAAATCACTTTTTTGTAGAGTATCCATTATTTTTAAGAAACTATTATTAATAATAGCACCATTGATAAAAAGTGGCAATTTGCCGGATGGACCCCTCGGCCCAACTTCGTGGTGCGGTGCACCGTTTGCACACCCGTAGTGCCGTCACTGCCACATGAACATAAAATTTATATCTTGTCACCACCATGTAATATCTAATTTATATAAGTAACTCAAGTTATTATTTAATACACTTACACCTGGCATATGACCACTGTGATATGACATACATGTATGTATTTATTATATAGATGGGAGTGTTTTACTAATAAATATGCAGTGACATATTTTCCATATCCTCAGTAGTGAAGATATCGATCACATGATTAAACATTTTCCCACCTTTTGCATTGAATCTATATAATAAAAAGAAAATTACAAGATGGCTTGAAGATATGAATTTTATCTTCAAGTGGTGTAAACAATAGTTTACTTATTCGCTGCGCTCATTCGTAAAATATTGTTTTCACCACTCGAAGATAAAATTCATTTCTTTGCACCACCGTGTAATATCCTGTATATATTTAACTGCTTAAGTTTTGTTTGATAATAAGTAATAACTCAGGGCTTTATCTGAGAGAAAATAACACTCATGCTAGATTGAGATGCTGAGTCAATGATACAGTAAATGTATTATAATACTGTATATTAAACACACATGCATGAATAACTACAAACTGTGCAATACGCCAATAATATTTTCTTGATGTCATCTCATTCATTTTGTATAAAATCATGCACAACAGACTTGTATGGGCCAGTAGAAGCAGTATGGCTTGCATGAGAAACATAAACATTTTCTAACCAATTGGGAACTTGATATATAAATAATTTCGAACTATGTTATGCTGATTGTAAAGTCTTCGTTAAAATCGAATCTCGAAAATATAACAGCTACAGTATCACTATCAGTAAATTGTCAGGCCGAACATACAGGCAAACACAACTCAAAAATAACCCTCTAAAACAACCATCCAATCATTTGATTACAATAATATAATGAAAACAAACAATTGAATAAGAACAGGGAATAAATAAATGCGCATTATTTATTAAACAGCTTATTCAATAGCTAGTGCCGACTCAATCAAATGATATACAAATATTACTGATTAAACTGAATGTGACTTACCTTTTAAAATCTGACTGCAATCCTCGTGACCGCGTCTAAAGCCCACGACTAGGAAAGCAACGAGTCCTTTTGAAAAACATCACAAAATACAGCCAAGAAATTCAAATTAAATATCAAAATATAACGATCAAACATCAACAATCACCAAGTTCGCCTTGAAACATTTCGAAATGGCCGCGTGGTGTATTGTATCCCATGATTCTTTGAGGTCTCACAAGAATCGTGGGCGCGCGGAGCTAAGACCCTGGGTACGAGGTTGGGGATTCGCTTGCGCGTGTCATTCAGCCACACTTTCCGCGTTGTTCGTTTTATGTTCGATTTAAAGTTTTTATTTTGTTATATTGTATTAATTATTGGATACAAATTTTGCGAAAAATGCTAGTTTAACAAAAACCAAGTGACTGTAAATCAATTTTAATGGACATCTTTGTGTACAAAGTGGACACAGACCACGTCACATCAAGGTTATTTTCTCGAGATTCAGAAGCTTTACAAGAACAAAAACCCTAACCATAATCCAAATAAAAACTCTAGTCATAACCCTAAAATAAAATAATAAAATAAAATGAATATATACTAACCCTACTTTTAAACAAAATATTTCAATGATATATATTATTATATATATGTGTCCAATACACAAAGTAGCAGCCCTTTAATGTGCCTAGCAATTTTGTAAAAATACTTCGGGTACCTATATCTAATCGGTGACCTAACACGGATCAGAAAATTTGTTTTAGAGTTAGGATTATCAGAGTTAGATTTGCGCTAACTTACACTGTGTTATTTTAGATTAATTAAATATATGGGATATTCATCGCTAGGGACTATTGAGCAGGGTGAATCATCCCCAGGGATGAATGACAGCTGGAGGTCATGCATCCATTGGGTTTACTCGTTCCTTGGGGCCACTGCTGTTCCTAAATATTACTACATATCCCTGCTCATTGAAAAATACACATGTGATTGTTCTTTAGTTAAATGTAAACCAAATGCTATATTAGCTAAAATTTCGTTATAACCAGTTAAAAATTGGATAACTATAGCTTCAAAACATAAGTAGGTGCAACCAATTTGGTTTTGGCACTTTTATTATAAATTGGTTACTTTGACCATTTTTTATTAGTTGTAACCAAATTTGTTTGGTTGTTTTGACCAATATAACTCTAAAGCTATACAATGACCAATTAAAAATCGGTTACGGTAACCAATTTATTTAGGTTGTAACCAATACAATTGGTTGTCTTAACAGTTTTAAATTGGTTGCAACCAATTTAAACGGTTATTTTAACCAGTCGTTTTTTACAGTGTGGTAGCTCCTTACCAGACGACGTAGAAGAAAGCCTTTTGTCTGTTCAAGAGCGTGGAACATTGACATTGTTAAGAGACAAATTCTTTGAGCGATTAAACTCAGAGAGTTCCGAGGAAGATCTTTATTTCAGTCCCATAAAACGAGTTCAATGGAAGAGATTTACGGACGTCAGTAAGAAGCTAAAGGTGTCTGCGAAAGGTAAATCTAAGGAAATCACTGTTCCGCGGGACATTCTTTGTCTTCTTGCTGCCAAGTCAAAACAACAGAATGCTGCGATAAACATCGATAAAGCCCTGTGTTACCCGCTTGCACCAGTCCCACTATCGATGGCAACATGCGATAGAATCAGAAGAAAAACCGCCAAAAACAAGCTGTTCAATGCCGCGTTAACTTCATTGATTGAAAACGATGCGCAACTAGTGCCCGACGATGCTCGCAGAGTCTATATTCTCGATCTCGCAGCCATTATTCGTAGCATGGTTAAGGTACCAAACACGTTTAAAGATGTTGCATTACGACTCTTCTCAGATCTTCCAAGGCAGTATAACACCCGTCTACGTTGCATGTGATACGTACAAGGTTCGATCAATAAATGAGAATGTGCGTGTACCTGCAGCTGATTTTAAGAAGTTTCTTGGCAACGGTGACAACAAAGAGCGACTGTTTGAGCTTATCGAAGAAGTGTGGGTTCAAAATAGGAATCAACTGGGAGAGCGTGTTATATACTTCGCTAGGGGGAACGCCTGCCTCAAGATAGCGCAAAACGGTTCTTTTCGTGACAGACCACGAGGAGGCTGATACTAAAATTGCGTATTTGATTCAGCATGATGCAAGGAGCAGCGATGACCAACCAACAACCTGTGTGGTACGATCAAGTTCTGGTGATATCGATATTCCCATAATTTTACTTGGAATGGAACCAATCAGGAATGTGGAAGTCTACATCGACAACGGTTCTGGCAAGACAAGAAAGCTCCTTCACCTGAACTCGTGTAGTCTTACCAATCAGGAAAAGAAAGCATTGGCTGGACACCATGCATTTACTGAAAATGATTATGTTGCACGTTTTTTACGCAAAGGAAAGCCCTTCTGCTGGAAACAAGAGAGCAAAGATCCAGTGTTCTTGGACATTTTCAGCCGGTTGTGGACGGAGATGCATGTGTCTGACGAGATATTTGGTGCCATTAAAAAGTATGTGTGCTTCCTGTATGGAGAAAAGAAAACCGAACAAGTGAACGAAGCAAGGTCAGCTATTTTCTGGAGAAAGATGAGCAAAGAGCACAATGTTGTTGACATTTCCCTTTTGCCGCCATGTAGCAGCAGTCTACGAAAGCACACAGCCATGTGGCTAGAATTTGGAGAAAGGCATGGTTCCATGGTTGGCTCCCTAACTTAAAGACCGATTGGATCGTTGAAGCGTATCCTGACGACGTTCCGAAGCTACTTGTCGAGCGTGATGGCGAAAGTGATGATGGATACGAAGAAGACAACGCATACAGCTCGAGTTCGGATGATGAATAATAAAAGTACTGTAACTAACCAATTAGAAAATGTTAATTTTGAGACACCCCTCGTATATTTAATATTGTAACACTCAGATATGGATGTCCCTTCCAAATGTAGAAAAGTTATTCTCGTTAATTTGATAAGCATCACGATTTATTTCAAATTACATATTTGCATGAAAACGAGGCTATATTCAGAATATAGTCAAATACAGCCTCAGTTATATTTTTTGTAAAAAATACGTCGCCAGTTGGATTCTACATACAAAACTGGTCCAGTAGACCTGTTTTGCTGGGATTCCTAGTAATAATAACAAATTATTTAAAACTAACGATTTTACACGGAAATTAGGCTAAATTGCGCTATAACTCTTAAAAGCAGCTTTGTCTGCCTGAATAACATCCAGATTCGAGTTCTTCGTCAAAAACTGGTCTAGAAAATCCTACTCCCGTAAATTACCCGCTCAGGTGATACCTACCTCACTCACCGCCCGGACTAATGATTTTGTGAGGGCAATGTTTGTTTGTAACAAACATTACTATAGACATTATATGCTGATTTCAAGCCGAAACTGTGGTGTTGAAGGACAAGATAATCAAAGACAGTCGACAGACACAAGTAAAAGGTAAAAGGACTATTATAATTATGTACATTGTGATTGTCACCGACTCACCGGTCTGTGTTGAGCAATTAATTTGCCTTTTCTGCATAGTTTTTTTTGGTTAGGGTTAGCAATTTGGTTAGGATTAGGGTTAGGTTTAGGATTTTGATGATATTTACCCGCATTTCGTTGAATTCTAAGAGACTATAGCGTCGTACGGCTACCGTACGACTACGAATAGCCATTACCTTCGAATTGAGTTCAGTTCAGTGCTTCACTTTATCGTTTAACTTTTTGACTTGAATCGCTAATTTTAATGTAATTTAAATAATTGTACACTGTATTGTGTATTTGCTCCAAGCTCCGAAATCTAATAGACACATTTTGAAATACTTAACAGAGAAATTTGGGAAAATTTGAAGGTGTGTAATGTTTTGAATTTTCAAAACATATATGTATAATATTTTGACAGTTGGAATTAAATCCATGAAACAATGGCCAGTCCAAGCCTGATTTTACACTGCCATCTTGTGCCAGAACAATGGCACTTTGTGCCAGCACAATGGCTGGCCATTGTTCTAGCACAAGATGGCACAATGGCCAGTCCTAGCCTGTTTAAAATATATACCATTTGTTCTTTATAATACTGCTGAATAGTAAGTGTAGTACAAATTTTGGAATTGCATGTACAGTATGTTTATTATTTTTGTGTACCTCAAGTTATAAATACTATATGTTTGATAATTAGCCTATATATACAGTAGTTTAGGGTGAAAAAACATGCATACTATTGCTGTGTTTATATGACCTGGGCCTGACCTACAATTTTGTAGCAATAAACAAGCATTACTATGTATACTTGTCAGTGTTAATACTTAATATATACACTGCTGTAGTGAATAAGGGAGAGCTCGGGGGAAACAGATGATACAGTACATGGATGATTGTCAAGCAAGCTCATATCCTCAGAAAAATTATTCTGTGTCCAGACAGGGATAACTTTCTGATTTCCAGTGAGATGCTCTGACCATTGAGCTACCAAGACTCAGATGGTGAGTGAACGTTACATTGATGTACTGATTCTTTGATATAACAGCAGTATATATATATTAACACACCCAATCATTAGTCATTACTGAAATATATAGTAACTGCTGTGCATAGGCAGTACATATATCATTAGAACCAGTGCATCATTGTAACGTCTCTCCATCTGAATCTCGATGGCTCAATGGTTAGAGGCCGTCACTGGCAATAAGGTTATAATTTTTTCAATTGTTTCTGACGATATGATCTTGACGTCCATGTTTTGTATACTGGCATGTATTCCGTATATAATCTGTGTTTACAGTACTCCATCTATAGTACTATAGTACACAATGCCATATATATGCTTTTTTACATGGCAAATATGGTATCTGCAATCTGCATTAGGCATTATTATTAGTAGTATTATTGTCAATGCATTATTATTATTAGTATTAATAATAATAATAATAATAATAATAATAATAATACAATAATAATACAATAATAATACAATAATAATACAATAATATTTATACAGGATAGCCCCTTCAATTCTGGTATAGTATATGGGGGTCTTGTTTTCTAACAAATTAGTTGTTACAAATTTCAACACATATTCATCAATGTACAGTTCAATGTTACAAAAACTAATTTTAACTCAAAAGTTGTATATCCTTCACATATATTTGGCAATAGATAATGGTGCTATAACATGTATGAACAGATTAATTGAAACATGGAAAATAGCTCTTTAGTGGTAGATATGATGTTAAAATGCCATGGAATTTCCTAACTAGCATTACACAATGTAACTTGCTTCTAATACAAGGGGTACAAAACATGGGATTTCTATTAACCAATCAGTTTCAAGTCCCGACTTAGGAAAGATCAGTTTTCCTGACATGCCTAGAGACCTCTGATTATGACCATCAATATTTAGTTATCCATATTCCTGCCAGCTCCGCATCACAGTAGTCAAATGTGTGTATAATTATCAACTTACTGTTACTAAATACTGCATTGATTATTTCGTGAGTCATCAATATTGTGATAAAAGTAATTTCTTTCTTAGTGATTGATGGTAGAAACAGCAGTAGACCCCCACTATTCTGTTGCTGCACTCAAAAATTAATTGGACTGCATGTATTTATTTTGATGTCCTATGAAACAATTAAATTCAGACAATACAAAGCTGAGAGATATTGTCCACTGAAAATTTATTTAGTTTGGCAAATGAAGTGGCTATTATCTAATTCAAGTAATTTAGAACCAAAAGAAGTACTGTACTGTAAGTTTCAAACAGCAATTGGGCGAGGGGTTGTTGCGTATACGTATTTCTAGTACTAACCCTAATACTAACCCCAATCTTTACCCTTACTAAAAAGATGGTCCAGAAAACGACCATATATTCTTAACCTGCAACCTGCGTTTTATACCAGCCCTGCAAACGAGCTATTTTCTTTTGTTATAGCTGCACGAATTAGGGGTAAAAGCGGACAAACATGGATACTGACGTCATTTCGACGGCTGCTATTCAAGTAAAAGAACGAAAATAAAACTTAAGGTGGCTCCCTACCCTTTAAATCACAGGGGTCTGGTATCTAATCTCGCGACGTGCGTGATTCGTGTATAAAATTACGAACGCGAGAAATTTGCGTGTAACGTCCACGCAAAAAGTAAACAGACTATTAAGCATTCAAAAATGGCTACATTTCCAAGTTTATTTCGCTTTATAAAAACAAATTTTCGCGGTTTCATTTATTTAAAAAACAATTACTAAAATAAACAATGGGTTAAAAGTCAATTATAACATGAGTTCGTTTGTGAGACAACTCTCAAACTGCGAATCCTACCGGCGGAAAGAACCATTGGTCAGCGATGGCGAAAACTCGGCATCAAAAACACCACATTTTCTGGGATTTGTGGCTTGTTTATTCGGAGTTTTTTTTGGGGGGGGAAATAAGCTTAACGCGGCTGGAGACGATGGAGTGATACACAGGCATCCAGGTAGCTACACTCTATACAAGAAGCTAAAGATGACATGATACAAGAAGCTAAAGCTCGACAAGCGCCATAATTTACTTCAAACATTTGTTGGTAATCTTTATCAGCCAAACGATAGTAATAGTCTCCTCTAACTCAGGGTATGGATCAAAAACTTGCTGCTAGTGGTCTTTCGGACGACGTTCTGTTGACTTTGTGCAAGAAATTTGGAGAACCACGAGTTATCGCTGTCTTGCCATTGTGCTAACAACAAGCCAATATGAAAGCCGAGCACGAGTCACGAAGAGCAAAAAGACATTAGGAAATATCGTTCAATATCTTAAATCAAACCACATAATTCATGAATATAAGACAGATAAGCCTCTTCTTTTGTCTTTACCACGTAAAGTAATTTCTAGATGGCCAACGCATAAAGCGTGGAATACGCGTGTTTTCCAAACTACGCCTGCAATTTTATGCATATTTTATGGGTCTTCAAAGTATTCTGGCCGCGTAGCCTTCCCATATGTTAATTGCAACGGCATTCGCCAAAACGCCTGGTAACATATCCTAAAATTTGGCAGAGTAATAGAGTAATGCACGGAGGTTTTGTTGAAGAAATTTAAGAAAATTCTGTAGAACCAAAATAAAGAAAACAACGATTTTTTATACAGCGAGAACCTCTCTACAGAATTTTTTTATTTATCACATAGAGTTTCAAAATCATAAATAATCTAACATTAGCGCAAAAAATTTGGGGGTCACCAGGTTTATTACCGAAATATAAGTCAAAATTATATATAAATGTGATATTTTTGAAAATTATAAAAGACCACGGTTGCCATGGTAACACATTATGCTTTTGTTACTCTTTTGTGCCATGTTTGGTTATACTCATATTAGTATAAAATAATGTCAATCGGTGCTTCCATCAAACGTGCTTGCATATATAAGGCATATTTGTAGGCGCAGCTGAAAAGCCCTCGAACTGTAGGGAGCCACCTTAAACGTTTCAAACAGTAAGCGGGCGAGGGGTTGTTGCGTATACGTATTTCTAGTATATATTGAAGATCAACGGCCCATGCGCGGCATCGGAAAATTTGGCCCTGGTTACTAGATAATATGGTAAATATCTGCATTTGAATTATAAATTATTAAATTGACCGTAAAAGAAAAGTAGGGTTATACGGTGAATGAAGATTTGAGTTCAAAAAGATCGTGAAAAGGCAGTGAAAATGCAATATATCGTCGTCGGAAGATGTCAAGTTCGTAAATCAAGTTTTATACGTGGCGTCAAAAAAAAAGGTAAACACGTTTTCCGTTTTTTAAATCTGTTAATTAGTTACAAAGATAGATTTCGCAAACATGTCCGAGTATGTCATTCAGGCTTTTATTTGATGTATAGTATGATTTTCTAGAGTTAACGTTAATAGTTCAAAAGATATCGTCGTTTGAATTATCTAAAATATTTAGTCGGAGTTTGTCAATCCAATCCAAGCGTCGTCGCTTTTTTCAAACTGTTAGCTATCAGTTACAAAAATATTTTTGTAGGTATGTCAGAGGCTGTTAATCAAGCTTTCATTAGATATGTAGAATGAGTCTTAGAGTTAGTACTTCAAAAGATATTGTGGTCGGAACATTTCACTTTTGGCATGTCGTCATGGCAACCGAAATTTAAAATTATTATAACATCAACCCAAGTCAGTTTTAGGGTTAGGATTTGGATTAGGATTAGGGTTAGCGATTATTTGAATTTCGGTTTGTTGATATATCGAGAAAGCGCCAATCAGACATAACGAAATAACTCTTTGAAGGGCTTTCGCTCGAAATGGAATAGTCCTTACATAAGATATACCAATAAATTATGTGTTTTATTATAATATTTCAGAATAACAAATGTTAATACAAATTTTGATTGGCAGATTTTATACTTTTATTTAAATTATCCATCACCATTGTTTCACTCGGTCACTTTGCAACCTCATCCACAATGGAATAATTGCAATACTTGATAATTAGCCTATATAGTGAGTACCAGTACTGGTGGTAAGGATGTAAAAAAGTACAGATTATAGCTGTATTTATACTGCAAGTCTATAGGACTAACCAGGACCAACCTGGCTGGATGCCACCTTGGCCTGGCTTACATTTTACTCACTTTAATAGTCTAAACATGCACCACACTGGTTATAACAATCAGTGTTTGTACGCTCATCTCATGGCATGCTGGTCTAGCTGGCCAATGGCTTAGTGTGTTTGTGTGAACACCTTTGACGTGTATTAGACCTAGACAATGCCAGTCCTAGGCTTGCAATTTATATATTTACACAGCTTTTGAAATCTTCTCGAAAGCTTGTCGAAATTGAATAGTCCTTACATACCGTAAGATATACCAATAAATTATGTGCTTTATTATAATATTGCAGAATAACAAATGTTAATACAAATTTTGAATGGCAGATTTTATACTGTTATTTAAATTATCCATCACCATTGTTTCACTCGGTCACTTTGCAATACTTGATAATTAGCCTATATACTGAGTACCAGTACTGGTGGTAAGGATGCAAAAAAGTACAGATTATAGCTGTATTTATACTGCAAGTCTATAGAACTAACCAGGACCAACCTGGCTGGATGCCACCTTGGGCCTGGCTTATATTTTACTCACTTTAATAGTGTAAACATACACCATACTGGCTATAACAATCAGCATTTATACGCTCATCTGATATTATGGCATATGCCCTTCTGGCCAATGGCTTAGTGTGTCTGTTTAAATTCACCTTTGTCCTGGATAGTAGGCCTGGACAGTGCCAGTCCTAGGCTTTCAATGTATATTTTTACACAGCTTTTGAAGGATAACTACTGTATAATGTATAATTGGGTAGGTTAACACTCACTGTGTCAGGGAAACATGTTAGGATTAAACAAGTGGTATCACCCCACTGACCAGAAGCAGCTGAAAGGAATTTCATCCTGAATTAATATATATATATATATTGGTGAAATAATTAGATTAAGCAATATCGTTCTTTGTTGTATATTATGGGCTTTTGTCATTTCAATTTTTGAAATTGTTTTACCGGTACTTGAATACCATTGGAATACTGGTACATGAATGTGCATAATTATATAATATTAATAAAAGTTAAGAAACAGAAGTCTTCTAAAAGAATAAAAGGTTTATCAGACTTATCAATTTGGTCTAGGATAAATTTAGGTATGCAATCTTTTGGTAGCTGCTACTAACAATTAGACAATAAGGAACATGCAGATTACATTATTACAGTAGGGTACATGTATCTGCTTATACTGACAATTAGACAATAAGGAACATGCAGATTACATTATTACAGTAGGGTACATGTATCTGCTTATACAGTAGGGTACATGTATGTACAAGGTTATCCATTCTCGTGAATACAATTGTACTTTGAGTAAAATTATGAGTATGCCACTGTTACGGTACTGTAAACATGCAATGTTGAAATTTATTATTAAAAGCATAACTGACATAATTAACTTTAATTATGTAATATATAATTAATAAAATTATTATTTAAATTAATAATTATTAAAATTAATTATTAATTTCAATAATCAATAGTTACACAATTGGTTTCCAACCCTGCTTGCGAGACAATTGTGTTGGCAGACTTTCCCACTTGGGTTCTGTTCAGTACACTACCCACAAATTGCACCCAAAAAATAAGCAGTTTGAAAATCTGTTCAGTTTGGAAATATTAAAGCCTCAAACAGTAAGCGGGCGAGGGGTTGTTGCGTAGACGTATTTCTAGTAATAATAATAATAACAATCTTTATTCAGGGTGCATTCATCACCATAGTGGTTTTCAGAATGGCCCTGCAGAAGAATGAATACAATTTGTAACTAATATATTACATGTATAGCATAAGTAAGTACAAAATACAAATATATAAAAACAAGAATAATATAAAAACTAATTCACAAGTTAAACATTTTCTTTTTAAAAAGAGTAAGAGACTTTGAGTTAAAACAGTCAGGTTCCAAATTGTTAAAATCGGTTACAGTATGGTAAGTAACTTTATGCTTCCCCCAATTTGTTCTTGCCTTAAGTTAGAAAGCAGTAAGCCACTTATTGTTGATCCAGACGGCAAGTTAGTAAATACTCACGATCATAATAGCGCCAATGGCCCTTCATCTCAGGAGGTGAATGAGATCAATGCAATAACATTAAACCCAACTATGAATCTCAGGGATAGTCAACGAACTGACCCACATCTCGCATACATTATTGACATGAAAACACGCAAATTTCCTAAACCAAATTTAACACAGATTCAATATCCTGCACTGAAGAAGTGGCTTAGGCACTACGACCTGCAATATTTCCTACACGATGAAATATTATACAGAGTTCTTGGTAAGAGTAGCAATTCGCATCCACAACAGGTCATATTAATACCCTCTGCCTTACAAGAATACGTTCTAAAATCACTGAATGATGGGCCACTAGCTGGTCATCTGGGTATCACTCGTACTGAGGAACGAGTCAGGAAACGATTTCATTGGCCTGGTATTCGAAAAACGGTAACCAAACATATTCAGTTGTGCAATGCTTGCAATCAAAAGAATTCGCCAATTAATAGAAACACAGCCCCTTTAGGTCACATCACAGTTAGTCAACCTTTTACTTTCTGGGCAATGGATTAAATGGGACCATTGCCAGAAACAAGTCGTGGGAACAAACACATTCTTGTTGTTGTGGATCACTTCACCAAGTGGTGTGAGGCATTTGCAACCCCTGACCAAAAAGCCAGCACAGTTGCGCCACTTTTAGTAAGCCGCATTTTCTCCCGGTTTGGCCCTCCCGCAGTCTTGCATTCAGACCAAGGTCGCAACTTTGAAAGTTCACTATTACACGAAATATGCAATTTTATGGGTATTATGAAAACACGCACAACGAGCTACCATCCCCAGTGTGACGGACAGACAGAGCGGCAAAACCGGACTATTCAGGCTATGCTTTCAGCTTTTGTATCAAATAGAAGAGTTGATTGGGACTTGTTGCTAGATCCAGTAACGTTTGCTTACAACACAAGTAGACATGACGCATTAGGCATTTCACCATACGAAGTAGTTTTTGGTCAGTTACCGGTTGAATTGGAAGTAGGAATGCCCCTAAAAAATCCGTCCACACAGAGTGAATATTTAGTTTCAATTAGGTCCGCATTTCATGATGTAACACGCATAGCAGAGGAACATTTGTCAAAAGCATCTGAAAAACAGGCAAGGCTCAATCAACCAACAAACACTTGGCGACCATTCGAATCGGGTGAAACAGTCATGTTGAAGAGACCTATAAAGGCTGGAAGTTAGGAAATAAGTGGGTGTGGCCTTTCAGAATTCTAAAACGGTTTGGGGTGAACTATAGAGTTTTTTCTAAGGGAGGGAAGGTAATGGTCGTTCATCACGACCAGTTAAAACATAGCCATATCCCTTTTCAGGTGGGCGAACCGGTTTGCCCTAGTAGGGAAGTAGGAGAGTTACAGGTGGTTGATGTTACACCTCCACAGCACGGTATTGACGGTTTTCCTCGTGCTCCACCTGCCAGACTTAGACAGCGTATCAATCCACCAAACAGATACGGATACGGTTTGAAACATGTCCTCGGGACGAGAACATAAAGGAGGAGGATAGTGTAACGGATATCTGATAATGGACAAAACCAAAGTGCAAATGTGTAAATAGATTAAGAAGATAATAGGTAAGTAAATAGATAATTAGCCACGGATGCAAGCTGCATCCGTGATATGTCAAATATAGTTATCTAACTAATTAAAGGAAGGATAACGCCCTAGACATAGAGAGGATAAATATGGAATGTAAAAGGAAATAAAGTTGAGTTGGATCTAGACCACGTTGTGTGTTGTGTTGGCTCGGCTCGTTACAGGTAGACGAAGAAGACTGTTCTGTCGGGTGTTATAGCTATGAATCTTGTTGTTAAGTACCACGTTAAAAGTACCAGGTTAAAGAAATAGAGAAGATTTGTGCTGGTATTAGATAACATTGATGTTGGGATATTAAGGAATCATGTCAAGGTCGATGTCAAGGTCCACGATCCACACGCCGTTTATACCATGTGGCCTTCAACGCACAGAGAGGTAAATTACTGCTGCTGTTCATAACATTGAGCGTCATTCTCTCTTTAGGACTTTGCAGAACAGACTTTCGGGCAATTTCGGATTGTATTAGCGTATAAGTACAGCCCATGTCCCACATGGCATACATGATGCTTGCCAGCGAAGAGACGCATGAAATACGGGAAGCCTGACCTTTGATTGATGTACATGTAGCTTATAGGACGAAAAACATTTTCTTTGCACTGATAATGTTACACAATCGCTTAACGCCGTAAATGATTATTTGGTTTCGAATAATTTAATCCGATTTGAGCGTCCTTAACTGCTTTAGCGCGTTCGTCGAGTTTCATTTTTCCAAATGTTCCGACAGTCGTAACAGGATGTTGACCATTGCCAAGCGGGCAGGATTACGTAGACGACGTTTAACCATGCGCTAAAAGGACCTGTTGGAACCACGTTGTCATGCTTTCCTTTCGTTTATATTATTCGCGTCCAGAGCTCATGGGCGTTTGCTTGACCATAAAACCAGTCTTGAAAGGTGGCGAAATTTGGATGGCAGATGGGACACTGAGTAACTCAGCTCAAAGAATGTCCAAACTAGCTGCTTAATGGCGGTGGACAGGGGACGCACACTAAGGGTTCATCTTCGACTACTGGTTGTAGTTTGGTGAAACTGTCAAGATGGTGAGCCTGGAAGACAAGGTAGGTTTGGGTTGCCGAATCCGTCTGAAAGGACTTTATGCGCTCGGTACTATACTTTGCATGCAAATATACGTTTTAGATAAATACAGGTAATATTTGGTATTTCACTCGATTAAATAACAGGTTCTAAGGATTTATGGTGAAGAAAATTTTCGAGTGTTGGAATATATACATTTTAAGACAAAACCTGGACCAGTTGCGAAAAATGCAACCCGCAAACCCGCGATCCTGCGATGCAACATTCAAAATTTTACTTCACCATAAATCCTTAGAACCTATAATTTAATCGAGTGAAATGCCAAATATTACTTGTTATATACCCAGAATCTTTACCCGGCATTACCACCACTATATATACAGAACTCGTGACTAGGCTCTCAGCAACGGCTTCCGTAGCTCAGTGGTCAGAGCACTGCACTAGCATCGCGGGGTTGCGGGTTCAATTCCAGCCGGAAGGCCTCTAAGTTGCATTTTTCGCAACTGGTCCCGGCTTGGTCTTAAAATGTATATATTCCAACACTCGAAATTTTACTTCACCATAAATCCTTAGATAAATACAGGTTTTCGTCCTTCCCCATAACATGTTGTTACAGGTATGTTATCTTTTCAAAAAGGGCGTCATTAATTGGTAAATAATTGCGTGAAACATTCCAGTTCAATCCACCCATCTTAAGAGGATCCCCGTCGAACTTCTTGAGTTACAACTTTGAGTGGAGCTGCGCAAAAGCATCGAATTTTGCGACATTTCAAACCGGAAGACAAGTGATCCAATAGTTGATTATTGAGAGTGTCTATATCGTGACACTTTCGAAGACCTGCTTTTGTCATTGGATTTGTGACATGGCCGGGGTTTGACATGTCCAAATTAATCGTTTCCCGCTTCGATATGGTGCTTCTTTTGTTTACGGTATTTTCTTCAGATTAATTTTTCTGGTCTGGAAGCCGTCGCTATAAGTCGTTGGGTGCTTTGAGTAAATTTCGACAACTTTAGTCTCGAGCTCATGTTGCGCAATAACATCCTTCGATAGTTGGTATAGGTGATATAACGTTTCGAGCGAGGCCCTATCTGATGTCTCTCTTCACTTTGATGATGAAGTAGTTCTTTCTTGTTTTCTATTTCCCCCCAGTATGTCTCGCCAGTAGCTCTCATAGCACATTTTTCTTCCCATACAGTTCTTGTCAGAATTAACAAATTTCACTTTTGAAAACAGATTTGCAATTACCGAGTCTAAGTAAATATAATATATACGTGCCTATTACATAACGCGATCGTCCAATTCCTATTTAAGTACTCATAAATTTATTGGCATTCAGAATGGTCCCCAGCACCCCTGCTATACGAGGATGAGCATGAAATATTGTTGGTCAGCAGTCACATTAACTGGATAACATCAAGGGAAACGAGGTGGGGGTTTAGGAAGACACTTAAGGCGGGTTAGGGTTAGAAAGCTCATTAGGCGGGGGTTAGTGTTAGGATCTAAGTTGTTTTGGGGTTGGCGGTTATTTCAAGTTTAAGTGAAACAATTCTGACGATGATATACCTCGATTCCTTAATGTTATCCAGTTAATGTGGCTGCTGACCAACACGATTTCATGCTCATCCTCGATAACCGCCCGGGTTATATGAAACCCCGTATTTGTAGATCTAATTACAAATTGAGACGTAATTATCTATTTAGTGATGAAGATGTTATTAACTTCTTTATAGGGTCTATTTTTCAAATATTTTTCTAAAATATTGTTGTTTGTTTTGCTACAGATGCCATGTATGATGTATGTAGACTATGCTGCTTTTCAAAACAAGTGATATCAAAGCTAGTGGAAGTATATCTTATAACAAGTGCATTCAAAGAGGAAAAATATCCTAAATATAATGGGATATACTAACAAAATGTACATACAGTATAGACGTTTACATTTCTTAAGAAAATATCTCTCAAAATGAGCGAAATGGTGTTTCAGGTGTTTGGAAATCAAAACATTTTCGGGTGGCTACCCCCGGACCACCATAGACCTCTTTCATAATGGCGGCCAGTCTAAATATTCTTTTATATGCATGCAAATTAGCCTTTCTGGCCTCGTTACAAAGCGAAGATTCTTTAGAATTTTGACACACGAACGAGGTCAGAAAGGCGAATTTAAATGAATATAAAAGAATATTTAATTTGGGTTAAATAGGTCTATAGCTTGTACATTTCCCATATGACCCACTTTCGGATTTTATGTTATATCTGTCCAATAATACTACTATGAAATATTAAGTTCGTTGAAGAGTGAGTCAATACAGACATTTACAACAGTCTTCTGCAGGTTCACATGTTTTAAATAGCATAGGTCACTATGCATTTAAGCAAGATTTTTGGCATATTAAGATTGTTTTCGAGTTTGTAATGAAGTTTTTAAGTTGCGCTTTGAGATCGCGGACCAACCCGTTTCGAAATTACTCGTCATCTTTTACTGTAGGTCTACCTCGATCGGCGTGTGCAGTTGTAAGAATAGTGATCATATACACTAGTAAATAACATAGTGACATTTATCAGCAATATCGCTGATTAAGTTAGCCGGTCACTTCCAAAATATATCAACGAGTAAGAGTACAACTCGATCAAAGACAAAGCTGTCGAAAAGAAAGAACTTGGCCGGCCACTAGCCTCCTTCGCAGGCATCACCGCGCTCCACTGAACCGAGTTGTTCCGGCCGGGAGGGATAGACGCGGGGGGACTGGGGCGGGAAATGGAAAAAAGCGAGGCAAGGGTGAAGACACTGGGTTCGAGTTATTGCGCAATTTTTCAAATTTATGGAACCCCAAAAATAATACGAATACAAATACTACTAATAATAATGAAGCTGAAATTAAGACTCAGTCGCACGAGTAATAAATGGCGGATGGCGCTGCCGCGAGACACCTCGCGCATGCACGTATCACGAACTCGGAAAACGCCGGAAATGGCTAAATGGAATGACGCAAAAGGCATGTCCGATCTGTTTTTGTCTAGTAATTATTTTTGGTTAGGTTAGGTTTAGCTACGGTTAGGGTAGTAGATATTATATACCTTACCTTGAACTTATCAAAGATCCCGCGCTTGAACCACGCACGTTCGCGTGTGAAGGTGAGGTAAAACATTGGCGTTTTACGGGATTCGTGATACGCGTATTATGGGAGATCTAGATGGGTACTAGATCTGTAAAAATATCTTCTATCGCGCAACCAGCGACAATAGTTGCGATATATTTGCGAAATTACTTAGAGTAAGCGGGTGAAGTGGACAAATTACACATACTTCTACAATGTAAATCAAAACCAGAATAAAATTGTAAATTCTGACCGTGACTTGAGCAACCCTCGCCACCGTCAGCGGTATCCGTATAAATCTAATGTTCTTCCTTTAATCGACGGAAAGAGCATTAATGAACTTTAATTGGCTAAACATGAGCAATTGGCTGAACACGAGCGAAGAAAACACTTGAGCATATAGGGGCCTGAAGAAATCTGGGAAGAAACCTGAGCTAAAATATAGATATGGTCGACCCTTACCATGGAGAAACTCATTCCTGCTTAGATGAACATAACAGTTCTTCGAAACCAAGATTGCTAGATTTCAGGCCGATAAACCTGCATGTATCAAGCAGAAATGCTTATTCGCCAGAAAGTGAAAATTTCGGTGACTGCGTCGATGTCGATAATTAGTTAGTATAGTATAATAATTATTCAAAGTTTATGATGTAGTTTGAGGGTTAGGGTTACTACATGATTCTTATGAGCAAAACAAGTGGTCAGCATCTTTATTGCCTTTAAGTTATAGAAAGCATGAGGGGCTTTGTACGTATTTCTTTCAATTAATCACATATATTAAATAACCTCCTTGCTTCAGTGTATTACATCAGAGAAACTCTCTTATTAAATGCTTCCTACGCGCCTGCATATTCATCGCTAAGTAAATGGCGGGCAGCATTAATTTATTTCTAGATGATTAACTGCGAAAATGTTTATAGACATGTTCGCTTTCGGATGATAATTGAAGTTGAATAGTGTGGCATTCCGAAAGCAGGCGGTCCAATTCACAATTTGGTAATTAACCATCTCATTCTTCTGTTTAATGCTGGGGAATGGCCCGACGGTGGGGATTTTCAAAAGATAAGAATCATCGCAAAAGTTATAAACCTTCAATGCTATTCTCATGAAACTATCGTCGTTATTAAATCTCATATACTAGCCATTCTGATTAATAATAATAATAACAATAAAGACGTATTAGGAGCATTATACAATAGTCTCAATGCTCTTACAACAATATATATATTCTTAAAGTTGCTTTTAAAACTAATTACAGTTTCATTATAAGATAAAGCCCACTACATATATTAACACTATGAACAATAACTATTAATTTTAAAAAAGAAAAGTCTTAACTGCAGACTTAAAATTACTTAACATTTCAAAGCTTCTAATTTCCTGTGGTAATGAATCCCACAGTTTTGGTGCTGCAACCGAGAATGCTCTGTCTCCATGAGTCACCGTTTTGGATTTTGGCTCGAGTAGCAGATTTTGGTCAGATGATCTCAAAGTACGAGTAGGTTTATATTTAGTTAGCAAATCAGTAATATAAACAGGCGCCTGGCCATGCAAAGCCTTGAAAGTAATTATTAGTATCTTAAAAACAATCCGTGATCTCACCGGCAACCAGTGAAGGTTACGTAGCGCAGGGGAGATATGCTCCGATTTTTTAACCCCTGCAACAAGTCTAGCAGCTGTATTTTGAATTCGCTGTAACTTGCTCAATTCAGTATCTGGTAAGCCATATAGGATGCTATTACAGCTGTCAAGTTTTGATGTTATGAATGCATGCACCAACTTCTCACAGTCCTTTTTACTCAAATATTTCCTGATCTTGCCAATATTTCTGATAGCCAAAGTGGCCGATTTACAAATGTTATTTACATGAGTATTTAATTTTAAATGTCTATCAACAGCAACACCGAGATCACGTGCAACCGGAGCCGGTTGGATTATCACATCATTGACACATATTTCTGGCATTGGTTCGCAATGTATAATAAAGTATTTGCCAGCTTTCGATCATGGGACTTATTCCTCCGGTGCCATTTTACTCATCTAAGGCGTACGGGGGTTATGCTGCCCGAAAATTTTTAGATTTTCTAAGGCTAGCCTCTGAAACGCTATTTCCTGCATTTTGAGAGAAGCAGTAACCATCAGATTCAATAACCCAGGCCAAACAGCCAAACATCTGTGAGGAACGAAAATGTAAGCACATAATATTATGTGTTCAGCGGCATTTAAAACACAGAGTCAAGTATTTCATATTGGAATGATATATTGGACCACTGTTAGATTGGTCGTTACAAAAATGCCAATTCGTTTCGAACCGATGGCGCTTGTGCAAACGCCAAAGTAAAAAAACACAGACATTTAAAAATAAATTATACATTTGGTAAATGTAAATAAAGGCGGAGAATGGTAAGGTCGTGCAAAAAAGTGTAGCGGCGAAAGCCGCTATTGCCGCTACAGTTCCTACGCGCCTGATATGTTGCCATTAACTTTTGAAGTACTTCAATATTGACAAGACCAGACCCTCGAGAAGGAGTGGGGGTAAGCGGGGTAATTACCCCATAGCCCAGGCCAAATAGGGCCCGTAACATTTCAATATAAGAAATATATTATTGCTGTATAAATTGAACTAGACAAGGTAAACTTACAAGCCTCCAGTAAATAGTAGATATAAGTTAAAATTAAAGTTACTATAGGAAACTTACGGGGCCTTCGCAATGATTTTATGTCAAAAGGTACGTGGCCCCTGTGATAACTGATTACCAGAGCATGAAGTCAATAGTTCTATCGAGACTTAAATCTGTTTTAGTCCTTATAATATGTTCATAAAGACAATGTAGAATTATTAAGAACAGAGCACAAAAATCTAGATTCCTCCAGCTTATAGAAGCGTATGTTGCCAATAGACCTGTCCTGTTGGATAAATACTCTGGTATTCGTCCCATTGGAATTGGTGAGACTTAAGAGGCGTCTTTTTGGGGAAGAATTGTAGAAGGTTTTAAGCAAAATTTTGAAAAAGCGGTAGGTCCGATTCAAGTCTGTGTTGGTCTTGCAGCTGGAGTAGATGCGCGCCAATTCATTGCTATGCAACACATTTTAGAAGAGTGGTTTTACTCATTAATGTAAAAACCGTAAAACTGCTCTTTCTAACATTTTGATCTTATGGCCAAGAACAGCAAAAGTCGTGATGATAAAAAATTGTCGTATAGCCATCAATAGCAAATAATAAAATTATAAAAAAAATAAATTATTACAAAATCACACTAGTCTTAACATTGCACCTTTTAACTTCAAAGTTAGAAATATCGTTAGCCGGAATTTTCATATGCTTAAACATGACCCGAGACATCAGCTATTTTCACTGATAAGCCATTGATATCTTTTCGATGGAATATAAACATTCGGGATTTAATACATAGTGTCATCAGACAAAATTCACAGCGGCACCAGTGTGATACATATTCTTGTTCTCATGCCAGTTGTTATAGTTGTTGTTTCCTTAACTCCGCAATATGTATTTCCGAACATAAATCCGATTTTGATTTTCCGGATAGTTTACATGCAGCTCCTTCATCACCATTCACTGCATTTTCCTGCACTATATGTTGTATAATCTGAATCGGTAAAATTGGGCAGCATCTATCTGACAAATTATCTGAACATTTTCGCTTGGCAAGGAACGATGATGTTAATAATAAACCCATCTCTCGACATTTTAATAGTGCCAACAATTCGATTTTGGAGATGAAAGTTTGTGCCATCTCAGGTTCCGGTGGGAATGATTGTCATAAAAGACAAGAAAAGGTCTATACATTCTGTGTACTTAGCTTATTTAATTGTTAATATGCATTTCCTCTAAACGGCGTATACACGCATGGTCTTTGAGATTTCGAGGAACTTTCCTGGCTGTATTAAAGCCAAAATTTATAGCATATTTTGCATTTCTTTCATCTATTTTAACAAAAAGCTATTCCCTTGACAAATGTAATACATTTCTATTATTGCAATAGTTTGAAACCCTTTACTGGTTGGATTGTATTAACCATCCAGGAAATTAGTTTTACCATTGATGGTAGCAGTTTATAATCTAAATTGTTTATTTTTCATTATATTCTGCAAGAGCAGCCTCGTGGATATTTTAAATATAGGAAACAAAATCCGTATTTGTTTCCTTATAGTCTACAAGATAATTTACTGGTGAGAACAAACACCGAATCTGACCTTGGCATCACTGTCTCAGAGGATCTAAAATGGGATGCCCATGTTGCTAAAATCGTTTCTAAAGCCAACAGAATGTTAGGTCTCCTGAAAAGAACTTGTTTTAATTTGACCAACCCAGCAGTAAGAAAAGTTCTTTATCTGTCACTGGTTAAATCTCAACTATCTTATGGTACTGAGGTGTGGTCACCTCACACAGGTAATTTGATGAAGAAAATTGAAGGAGTCCAAAGGCGGGCTACACTCTGGATTACCCGATCGAAAAGAGGGGATTTTACCTACGTACTATATATTGATATTAGCTCGATAAACCTTTTATTCTGTTAGAAGACTTCTGTTGCTTTTATTAATATATAATCTTATTATATTATATAATTATGCATACATGTACCGTTATTTCAATGATATTCAAGCCGTGGTAACACATTTCAAAATGATGAAATGACAAAAGTCCATAATATGCAACAAAGAACATTGCTTATATCTAATTATTTCACCAATATATCATTAATTCAAGATGAAATTCCCTTCAGCTACTTGTTGTCAGTGAGATGATACCAGTTGTTTAATCCCTAATGTGTTCCCCTGACACAGTGAGTGTTAACCTACCCAATTATACAGTATCTATATATAGTATATATCCTACAAAAGCTGTGTAAATATATACATTGCAAGCCTAGGACTGGCATTGTCTAGGCCTAATACAGGACAAAGGTGTTTACACAAACACACTATAAGCCATTGGCCAGACCAGCATGTCATCAGATGAGCGCATATAAACACAGTTGATCGTTATAACCAGTGTGGTGCATGTTTGGCATACATTTTACTGACTTTAATAGTCTAGGCCCAAGGTGGCTTCCAGGCAGTTTGGTCCTGGTTAGTCCTATAGACTAATTGCAGTATAAAAACAACTATAATCTGTACTTTTTTACAGATCCTTACCACCAGTACTGGTACTCACTATATAGGCTAATTATCAAGTATTGCAATTATTCCATTGTGGATGAATAATTTAAATAAAAGTATAAAATCTGCCATTCAAAATTTGTATTAACATTTGTTATTCTGCAATATTATAATAAAGCACATAATTTATTGGTATATCGTGTGCAAGGAAAATTCAATTTCGAGCGAAAGCCCTTCAAAGAGTGATTTCGTGATGTCTGATTGGCGCTTTCTCGATATATGAACAAACCGAAATTCAAATAATCGCTAACCCTAGTGCTAACCCAACCTTAATCCTAACGCAAATCCTAACCCTAAAACTGACTTGGGTTGATGTTATAAATGTTAAATTTCGGTTGCCATGACACCATGCCAAAAGTGAAATGTTCCGACCACAATATCTTTTGAAGTACTAACTCTAAGAACTCATTCTACATATCTAATGAAAGCTTGATTAACAGCCTCTGACATACCTACAAAAATATTTTTGTAACTGATAGCTAACAGCTTGAAAAAGCGACGACGCTTGGATAGGACAAAATCCGAGTAAATATTTTAGATATTCAGACGACGATATCTTTTGAACTATTAACTCTAGAAAATCATGCTACACATCAAATAAAAGCCTGAATAACATACTCAGACATGTTTGCAAAACGATCTTTGTAACTGATTAACTCTTTCCCTACGGCTGAAAAACATCAAAAATTGAACGACCACGTTGTTCTATTGATATCTCTTGAAATAACCATAACTGTTGCGAAAGCTATACATTTTCTGGAAGCCCAATAAACCGGCTTTTACTTGTGCTATTAAATTTCCCGAACAAAACATATTATGTTAATATAAATTAGCATTAATTATCATAACATAAATCAGGTTGAAAAATTTACATTTTTCTAGAAAAGGCCATCTTGCACGCCCGCGTAGCATCTTGAAAACTCAAAATGCCACCAATCGCAGAGTTGTTTATGAAATCAAATCAAACTTGGCGTGTGCGTGGATTTCATGTTCCTAGCGCTTGTCGAATTTCAATTTTTAATCTTGCGTTACCGTGTGCCGTGTTTTTCAATTGACGACTTTGCGGGTCTTCAATGACCCGTTTTAACTGCGCCAGTCGGGAAAGAGTTAACAGGTTTAAAAAACCGAAAACGGGTTTACCTTTAGTTTTGACGCCACGTATAAAACTTGATTTACGAACTTGACATCTTCCGACGACGATATATTGCATTTTCACTGCCTTTTCACGATCTTTTTGAACACAAATCTTCATTCACCGTATAACCCGACAAAACACGTATACAATATCTAGTTACCAGGGCCAAATTTTCCGATGCCGCGCATGATCGACGATGTTGATCACTCTACATTACGCCTGGAATCTCGTGATGAGGGACTAAACGGCGGTCGATATAATCACCCTCGACCTCAGGCCTTCGGCCTTTGGCCGGCGCTTCGCGCCGGGCGAGGGGACTAACTTCTCTTCGCACGCAGAACATGTAAAATCGCGAAGCGACCAATACTATTGAATAATATTGCGCCATAAAATCACGTGTCACTCTGATCACGTGCTATGTGGAATAAAGTACCGGTCGGCATTTTGATACATGTTCAGAAAGATTTTAACAATGTTGTCAGCTTGGCGGAGGATTTCAGTATTATTTTAGACCAGATTGGTGTAATGTTAGACAGATTTGGTGTGTAGACAACCATATATAAAGACAATGATGCATTCAATTTCATTTATGATATTAGTGAAATCAGCTATTCAGTTGTTTTTCATGCATTACTAAAACAGAATACAGAATAGTTCATAATTATTCAAATATTTTTGAATAGAATAATTTTATATATTTAATTACCAATTTTTACCTCAACTTATCCACAATTCAAGAAAAACTACAATGACTCCAAGAAAGAGCATAATAACTCCAACAAAGAGTGCTATGACTCTAACAAAGAGTCCATCGACTCCTCCAGGAGTCCTATAACTCCTAGAAAGAGTTCATGGAGTCCACTAAAGTGTCATTTTGACCCCATGTTGGGGTCAAAACAACCCTTAGAGTCAAAACCAATCCTTGAAGGGTCAAAATGACCCTTCGAGGAAAGGTGCTGAAATGACTCCTTGGGGAAAAAACGATTCATTTGAATTTACAGTGTACGACTGGCTCATGGTATAATCGGGTTCAATTCCAAGCCGGAAGGCCTTAAAGTTGCATTTTTCGCAACTGGAACCTGTTTGGTCTTAAAATGTATGTATTCCAGCACTCGAAATTTTCCTTCACCGTAAATCCTTTAATTCTATATATATATATATATATATATATATATATATGTATATATATATATATATATATATATATATATATATATATATATATATATATATATATATATATATATATATATATATATATATATATATATATATAGCAAAGTGAAAAGGTGGAAACTGCCAATAATTTAGTGACGAAATACTGACGTTTCGAGCGGAGCCCTTCATCAGAGTAACTTTTTAGACTTGGCACCACACATCCTCTCGGTCTTAACGAAAGTTTTTCTTTTATTTAATTTCCTGCAAGTTTTTTGTTATTTTACTTTGCTTGGAACTTTTTATTATTAGTTTATGCACTTTCATTCCTTTTCAAGTTTTTATTTCTTACTGCTAATATTATCGCCTAATCCCCTTGAATATTGGACCTGTCATGACCACTGAGCTGCGGAAGCCGTTGCCGAGAGCCTAGTCACGAGTTATATATATATATATATATATATATATATATATATATATATATATATATATAATATATATATATATATATATATATATATATATATATATATATATATATATATATATATAAATATATATATATATAAATATATATATATATAAATATATATATATATATATATATATATATATATATATATATATATATATATATATATATATATATATATATATATATATATATATATATATATATATATATATATATATATATATATATATATATATATATATATATATTTATATATATACATATATTTATATATATAATATATATATATATATATATATATATATATATATATATATATATATATATATATATATTATATATATATATATATATATATATATATATATAATATATATATATATATATATATATATATATATATATATATATATATATATATATATACGTGTAGGTTTTGGTCTACGAAATGCAAAGAGTGCTCAACAACATATAGTTAGAGCAAATAATAGATTTTCGCTTACCTCAAAACTGGTCTGCTACAACTTGTTTCATCTGTAAAAGAATCTTCAGGTAGTGACCTGAAGAATCTTTTACAGATGAAACAAGTTGTAGCAGACCAGTTTTGAGGTAAGCGAAAATCTATATATATATATATATATATATATATATATATATATATATATATATATATATATATATATATATATATGGTGGTGGTAATGCCGGGATAAGATTCTGGGTATATTATAGGTAATATTTGGCATTTCACTCGATCAAACTACATGTTGAAATGATTTAGGGTGAAGGAAAATTTCGAGTGTTGGAATACATACATTTTAAGACCAAACCGGGACCAGTTGCGAAAAATGCAACTTCAAGGCCTTCCGGCTGTAATTGAACCCGCGACCCTGCGATGCTAGTACAGTGCTCTGACCATCAGTGATATATATATATATATATATATAATATATATATATATATATATATATATATATATATATATATATATATATATATATATATATATATATATATATATATATATATATATATATATATATAACACGAAATATTGTTAACTGGGATATTCTATTTGGCGCAAAATTCGCTAAAAATCAAGAATCTTAGAAAAATTATCCAAATTAGACGTCCGTCTCACTAAAAATTCGCATCCAGTTCAATAATAGTCAAAGGTATTTTGTTCTTACGAAATTATCAGAAATAACTGTTTTTTTATCATAACAGCTTCAGAGATCAGCTAATTACGTATTTTCAATCCATTTCTACTTCAAAATAGCAAATTAAAACAGAACGGCAAGGTTTTGGCTTGCATTTTTTCAAGCCAAAATTTATATATCTGTATCAAAAGAGAGCTAATTCTCCCGAAAAGCAACGTCGTGACAAGCTTTATATGGAAATAGAATGTAAAAATTGTCCACAAAATGTGAACACTGCGCATTGCCATTGGCTTGTATTTTTCACGCCAAAATTATAGATGCTTGCATCAAATGGTCTTAATTCTCCAGAAAAGCAATGTCGTGCCAAGTATTATATGAAAATAAAGTGAGATAATTGTCTAGAAAAGCTGTGCATTGTCTTGAAAATTTCCAAGCCATTTATTACAATGCACAACAGTAAATTGAAACAGAATGGCAATGCTTTAGCTTGTATATTTTCAAGTCAAAATTATAAATGCTCGCATCAAATAATCTTAATTTCAGTAAAAAGCAATGTCGTGGCAAGCATTATCTGAAAATATAATGTAAAAATGTCCAGAAAAGCTGTGCGTTGGCTTGAAATGTTTCAAGCCATTTATTATGATGCACAAAACGAAATTGAAATAGAACAGCAACTGCCTTTGGCTTGTATATTTTCAAGCCAAAATTATAAATGCTCGCATCAAATAATCTTAATTTCAGTAAAAAGCAATGTCGTGGCAAGCATTATCTGAAAATATAATGTAAAAATGTCCAGAAAAGCTGTGCGTTGACTTGAAATGTTTCAAGCCATTTATTATGATGCAAAACACGAAATTGAAATAGAACAGCAACTGCCTTTGGCTTGTATATTTTCAAGCCAAAATTATAAATGCTCGCATCAAATGGTCTTAATTCTCCCGAAAAGCAATGTCGTGCCAAGTATTATATGAAAATAAAGTGAGATAATTGTCTAGAAAAGCTGTGCATTGTCTTGAAAATTTCCAAGCCATTTATTACAATGCACAACAGTAAATTGAAACAGAATGGCAAGGCTTTGGCTTGTATATTTTCAAGTCAAAATTATAAATGCTCGCATCAAATAATCTTAATTTCAGTAAAAAGCAATGTCGTGGCAAGCATTATCTGAAAATATAATGTAAAAATGTCCAGAAAAGCTGTGCGTTGGCTTGAAATGTTTCAAGCCATTTATTATGATGCACAAAACGAAATTGAAATAGAACAGCAACTGCCTTTGGCTTGTATATTTTCAAGCCAAAATTATAAATGCTCGCATCAAATAATCTTAATTTCAGTAAAAAGCAATGTCGTGGCAAGCATTATCTGAAAATATAATGTAAAAATGTCCAGAAAAGCTGTGCGTTGACTTGAAATGTTTCAAGCCATTTATTATGATGCAAAACACGAAATTGAAATAGAACAGCAACTGCCTTTGGCTTGTATATTTTCAAGCCAAAATTATAAATGCTGGCATCAAATAATCTTAATTTCAGTAAAAAGCAATGTCGTGGCAAGCATTATCTGAAAATATAATGTAAAAATGTCCAGAAAAGCTGTGCGTTGACTTGAAATGTTTTCAAGCCATTTATTATGATGCAAAACACGAAATTGAAATAGAACAGCAACTGCCTTTGGCTTGTATATTTTCAAGCCAAAATTATAAATGCTCGCATCAAATAATCTTAATTTCAGTAAAAAGCAATGTCGTGGCAAGCATTATCTGAAAATATAATGTAAAAATGTCCAGAAAAGCTGTGCGTTGACTTGAAATGTTTCAAGCCATTTATTATGATGCAAAACACGAAATTGAAATAGAACAGCAACTGCCTTTTGGCTTGTATATTTTCAAGCCAAAATTATAAATGCTCGCATCAAATAATCTTAATTTCAGTAAAAAGCAATGTCGTGGCAAGCATTATCTGAAAATATAATGTAAAAATGTCCAGAAAAGCTGTGCGTTGGCTTGAAATGTTTCAAGCCATTTATTATGATGCAAAAAACGAAATTGAAATAGAACAGCAACTGCCTTTGGCTTGTATATTTTCAAGCCAAAATTATAAATGCTGGCATCAAATAATCTTAATTTCAGTAAAAAGCAATGTCGTGGCAAGCATTATCTGAAAATATAATGTAAAAATGTCCAGAAAAGCTGTGCGTTGACTTGAAATGTTTCAAGCCATTTATTATGATGCAAAACACGAAATTGAAATAGAACAGCAACTGGCTTTGGCTTGTATATTTTCAAGCCAAAATTATAAATGCTCGCATCAAATAATCTTAATTTCAGTAAAAAGCAATGTCGTGGCAAGCATTATCTGAAAATATAATGTAAAAATGTCCAGAAAAGCTGTGCGTTGGCTTGAAATGTTTCAAGCCATTTATTATGATGCAAAACACGAAATTGAAATAGAACAGCAACTGCCTTTGGCTTGTATATTTTCAAGCCAAAATTGTAAATGCTCGCATCAAATAATCTTAATTTCAGTAAAAAGCAATGTCGTGGCAAGCATTATCTGAAAATATAATGTAAAAATGTCCAGAAAAGCTGTGCGTTGGCTTGAAATGTTTCAAGCCATTTATTATGATGCAAAACACTAAATTGAAATAGAACAGCAACTGCCTTTGGCTTGTATATTTTCAAGCCAAAATTATAAATGCTCGCATCAAATAATCTTAATTTCACTAAAAAGCAATGTCGTGGCAAGCATTATCTGAAAATATAATGTACAAATGTCCAGAAAAGCTGTGCGTTGGCTTGAAATGTTTCAAGCCATTTATTATGATGCAAAACACTAAATCGAAATAGAACAGCAACTGCCTTTGGCTTGTATATTTTCAAGCCAAAATTATAAATGCTCGCATCAAATAATCTTAATTTCAGTAAAAAGCAATGTTGCGGCAAGCATTATCTGAAAATATAATGTAAAAATGTCCAGAAAAGCTGTGCGTATGATGCAAAACACTAAATTGAAATAGAACAGCAACTGCCTTTGGCTTGTATATTTTCAAGCCAAAATTGTAAATGCTCGCATCAAATAATCTTAATTTCAGTAAAAAGCAATGTCGTGGCAAGCATTATCTGAAAATATAATGTAAAAATGTCCAGAAACACTAAATCGAAATAGAACAGCAACTGGCTTTGGCTTGTATATTTTCAAGCCAAAATTATAAATGCTCGCATCAAATAATCTTAATTTCACTAAAAAGCAATGTCGTGGCAAGCATTATCTGAAAATATAATGTACAAATGTCCAGAAAAGCTGTGTGTTGGCTTGAAATGTTTCAAGCCATTTATTATGATGCAAAACACTAAATCGAAATAGAACAGCAACTGCCTTTGGCTTGTATATTTTCAAGCCAAAATTATAAATGCTCGCATCAAATAATCTTAATTTCAGTAAAAAGCAATGTTGCGGCAAGCATTATCTGAAAATATAATGTAAAAATGTCCAGAAAAGCTGTGCGTATGATGCAAAACACTAAATTGAAATAGAACAGCAACTGCCTTTGGCTTGTATATTTTCAAGCCAAAATTGTAAATGCTCGCATCAAATAATCTTAATTTCAGTAAAAAGCAATGTCGTGGCAAGCATTATCTGAAAATATAATGTAAAAATGTCCAGAAAAGCTGTGCGTTGGCTTGAAATGTTTCAAGCCATTTATTATGATGCAAAACACGAAATTGAAATAGAACAGCAACTGCCTTTGGCTTGTATATTTTCAAGCCAAAATTGTAAATGCTCGCATCAAATAATCTTAATTTCAGTAAAAAGCAATGTCGTGGCAAGCATTATCTGAAAATATAATGTAAAAATGTCCAGAAAAGCTGTGCGTTGGCTTGAAATGTTTCAAGCCATTTATTATGATGCAAAACACTAAATCGAAATAGAACAGCAACTGGCTTTGGCTTGTATATTTTCAAGCCAAAATTATAAATGCTCGCATCAAATAATCTTAATTTCAGTAAAAAGCAATGTTGCGGCAAGCATTACCTGAAAATATAATGTTAAAATTGTCCAGAAAAGCTGCATGTATTGGATTGAAAATTTTCAATCCTAATATAGTAATATAGTATAATATAATATAATATAATATAATATAATAACACTAATAGTTATAGTTTGCACAAACATGCCCAAAATGACACCCACATTTTTTGCCATTATGCATTAGTTTCTGTCTTAACTCAAACTTATTATCATCAAACAGACACTGCATCTAAAATGTCAAAACGATTCAGCAGGTGAATTTGGTGAGCTGAAATTAGTACAGTTTCCAGATAGAGAAAAGGTATCGGCTCTGATTTATGAATAATGGCACAATGGTAATGGCTGCATTAACGTCTGGTAAAGTCTCAGAGGTGGAGGCTATTTAAGATACGGTAGAGCACCTAGTCACCAGGACTTTGGTGATTGTTTATATAACATGTATGCTTCGTTCTTTAAAAACCCCGCTTTAAATTTCTGTTTTGATTCAGTAATAACCCTGCTTTTAACAACCCTGCTTTTCTGAATCGAAACAGAAATTTAAAGCAGGGTTTTTAAAGAATGAAGCATATATGTTATGAGTTCAATCACCAAAGTCCTGGTGACTAGGTGCCGTACCGTATCTGAAATAGCGTCTACAGTCTCAGATGACTGAAAACTAATAAATATGCAATAAATATATATGGAAAAAGTGACTGCCCCAACCGGAAATCGAACCCTGGTCCCCGAATAGAGGAGACCAGGGTTCGATTCGGAGACCAGGGTTCGATTCGGAGACCAGGGTTCGATTCCTGGTTGGGGCAGTCACTTTTTCCATATATGTATTTGACAATATATAGTGGCCTAAAATCTCATCTTGGTAGGAATGGATTAAAAAATTGAAACATACATACAAGTTATCTCACTGTTTTTCAGTTGTTTTTAGCGTAAAATTCTCTAATCTGCCTCTTTGTATCTGGCTGCAGCTTGCCATTTCCATCCAATTCAAATGCTGCCAGGAAAATACAGTCTTTTGGCAAAGTATCAACCCAAGGATCTTCGTTTTGGCACAACCATGGCACCCACTTCTTGTTCCAAGATCCCTTGAAATAATGCATCGTAAATGTTGCTTCGTCTTTTTCTAGCACCTTGCCGATAACAGGAACCTTGTTGTAATTTTCCAAACGGACAGCCACTAGTGCCCCCACTGTGACATGCTCCCAAATATTATCCACTTCTGCTACATTTGATGCCTTTCTGTAAGGACCAGTATACACCTGTAGAACAAGTGGAAACAATTATCATTAGGGAATATATTCACTGCCAATAGTTTAATGCATTTTGCTTTATACCTCAAGCATAATCCATTGAACTCTTTGACGTTGTGTTTATATTGACTGAGATCTGATTATCCAGTAGTTACACCAGTTTTCTAGTTATAAAAGTCTTAAAGTCTGAAGCCTAATTTAAAATGACCCAGAGCCTGGTTTGCTATAAGTATAACCTGGGCGATGATCGAGGATCATGAAAGCTTCTTTGTCAGCAGTCACATTAACTGGATAGCATCAAGGGAATCCAGGTATAAATCGTCAGCATTTTGTCACTTTTTGTCACCATAAAATAACCGCTAACTCCAAAACAACTTAGATCCTAATCCTACCCAATGTGACTGCTGACCAACAAGATTTCATGCTCATCCTCGATCATCGCCCTGGGAACGAGAACTCCAATCTTGCGCCCAGTCTTTCTCGCTCTCTGACCGCGGAGGCGCATCGCTAGTAATACTTCAAGTAACCCAATCGTATTCGGGACAGTCAGACATAGAAATGGCACTAAACAAACTGGCTACTAGTTCGTGATGACTAGACACTGGCAAGACACTTTTTATCAAGCAAACAGGTATGTTTTACTGTATTAAAGTACATTACAGTATCTTAGCAGAATATTATTTACATTGTGTCTCAGACTCTCAAGGCAAATAATTTCATTCCATGATTATTGATTTAATTCCAATGGCAATGAAATTATCTTTTTAATTTAATATAAATACTACCTTACCTCTGGGATGTCGTCAAGCGGGGCAGCAACAATTTGTGTCACATCTTCAGGCACACCAGGTGGAATTTGAACAACATGCGTTCCATTTTGTGGATCAACATGCTGTGATGCATTTGAGTTGACTTTCTTTGCCTTTAAGTCATCCAGCAACCACGTATTTTGTTTTGGTGGACCAGTTCCATAAACTTCACCAGCATTCTCAAAAAAATTGTTCCACCATTCTAAATGTTCTGCTGTCACAATTCTGGAATTATCCAAAAATTTTGGTATATCCTTTTTCAATCTATCTAAATCGACCTTATCTGGTGACGAGGCAACAAAGTTTGGTGCATCTGTTGGTATTGGAACATCCTTAAAAGGAACAATTACATTGAAATTGGTTACAATACAACACATGTACATTGTTTGAACCTAGGAGTATCATTAGATGTCTGAAGTTGATCGTCCAGGTTGTTGTAGTCTTGAGAATGACTACTGGTGTTTCGATCGCCCTCAGAGTCAATATATACACATTAAGACCAAACCGCATGCACCAATGAATAACAGACCTACCAACAAACAATACACCCACGCTTAATGCAACAAACAAATAATGACAAACAATATTGGCCCACACTTAATGCATGATGCAACACCCACTCACACTAATTATGACCCAAACAAATGATGACATAATGAACCAGACATATATAATTAGCAAACCCTGACAAACACACTTTACTTGACTCTGAAGATGACCACTGCCGAGGCCATTGAAACGTTAGTCACGAACAATACAGCAACCTGGACAATCAACTTCACACATACAACGAATGTCATGATAATATCCAATGCCGAAACAGCCATTATAGTTACAGTTCATGATGCCAACAGTTTGACAATTCATTCAATACTTTCATCACAGATATATAGTACTGTACATGTAATTGACATAAGGACAGGATCTCTATAACTGAAAATTACCAATTACCGATCATTGCCATTATCGACTTTATAACAAAATAGTTAACAGACCGCTGCTATAACATTTGTATAATGCCATGCCTCCAAATAATGTTCGTGATAGTACCGTATTATTATTTAGAATACTTACTTGCTTCAGAATAGGTATGTCAGGTTTCCACTCTGAGTCTCTACTCCAATTCTTGTATCTTAAAATGACAATGTCCTTTGAATTCTTTTCAATAAGAAACACATGTGGGTTGGATATGTTATGTAACTGGGCATTAACAGGACACAGCCATTCCTTCACATTATATATTTGTTGAAGAAACACTGCAACTGGAGAAGGACTATACGAATCTTCAAATAATGACATCATCTCTAGATGAAATAAAAAAAAACTCATTTCTGTCAAGAAGTTTATCACTCTGCTATTCCATCTAATTCAAAATTGATATTACCTGAACTACTATACATTTCCCATACCATCCACAATAAAAAACAATAAGGAATTTATTAAGATACAACTGATATTGTACTGTACCTTTAACTGTTACAACATTGTTGGTGGATAGCTTAACACCATATCGACTGAACAACTGATCACAGTCTTCATGTGTATGCCCTTTCATAAGAAAGTTGATCTTAACCTTCAAGTAAAGAACATAAGATTATATTAATAATTGCAGTATTTCAAAAAGAAACTTGACAAATACTCAGTGCCGATAAGTGTTTGTCAAGCACTGTATCTGTTTTAAGACATTAAAAGACCATATTAAAATTAGTATTTCCATTTACAGTACACTATTGAAATAAATAAAATAATATGAGGAAAAGTGTCATGGCGTATTTTATAATTGTCAATTATTTGTAAGTCTTTCTTACTCGAGTAATATATTTTGAGAAAGTTTGATAGTGAAATTATGAGTGAGAAAGATTATTAGTGAGAAAGTAAGAAAGTACTGTAGAACATTTATCATTTATAGACCCAGAGCGAGGGTCTTTCCCCGAGGGAAATATCATCGCTGAGGGTAATATTTTGCCGAATCCCCCGAGCGGAGGGTCTATAAATGATATATTATACCGAAAAAATATGCCACAGAAAAAATAGAAATACATTTTGTACCGTCTTTCTTTTTGGCGTTAGCGAAAAACTTCGCCAGAGTTTTGTCGAGCATTTTTTATCTGCGAGTCCTTCGACATCCCCGACTGCGTCTGAAAATGTTTTTAGAGCATTTTTTGTTGCCTTTATTGTATTTTTTGCGTGTCTGCCGTTTAATATACGTGCAATTTGTTCGTCTTCTGACTCAATATTTGACAGGTTGTCTTCACTCTCGGCCATTTTAAGTGGGCATGAAATTTTCCCGCCATTTTCACGCATTGAGTCGTGCGTGTTGTCTCGCGTGGTCTACGCGAATAATGTTCCACCCCGGGTGGAAAATAATGTTCCACCCCGGGTTGTCAAAAGGAATGCAGGCTCACTAAGTGATGACGTAAGGCGTGATATCGCGATTAATTTCCTGTTCACGTGGCACAAACTGAGCTTTCTGATTGGACAATTTGAAGTTGAGGTATAATATTAGACGAATATACTGAAAATACCCTAACTAACTATCAGGCTCTTGGAAGAGCATTAGTGTCCTGATGGCCTTGGTTTGGCGTTTTTTTCCAACTGCTCTCAGTTGGGCCTACAAATAATTCACTATCAAACTTTCTCAAAATATATTACTCGAGCCTGGTGTTTTGTACTGAGCAAGCATATCATTTATGTAACTGTACCTTCTTAAATATATCTAGATGCACCAGTACTGCAAGAAAAGTTATAACAAACTGGTTTTTGTTTTCCCTCCAACAGTTGTCCATCTGAAGGTACAGTCTGTCTGGTATTGTATCCATCCTCAAAAGAACATGTAATAAAATATTTATTGTTAAATTGCTGTCATGAGGCCACTGGTTTATGTCGAAATAACCAATTGTTCTCCTTCCATGATTAAGCACACCAGTAAGATGTGTTTTTAACCTCCAAGCACTGGCATATGCTTTCATTTGGTTAAGCAGCTGTGGAATCATCAGCTTCATTTGGTCCATGCCATCTATTATCACACAAGCTATCTTGTTCGGGTGAGATTTTGCTTTTTGGCGATGGTGGTAATAGATTTCCCTTTCCTCCCTACAACATAAGATAAACAAAAATTGCACAAGAATAGTTTTCTACCATTCCTGCTGAGGATAATTTTTATTTTATTCTGACTAATGCCAGCCTTCCTAATCAGGTATTGAACCTGCAACACTGCAATTCTAGTGAAGTGCTCTGACCAGATGCTAATATACATTTTAAGACAAAAACCAGGAGTTTTAAGTCACAAACCAGTTGTGAGAATGTTTGCATCAAGGCCTTCCAGCTGGGATAAAACCTGCAACCCTGATATTTAGGCTCTGTAACTCAGTGATCAGAGCATTGCACTAGAATTGCAAGGTAACAGATTTGATTCCAGCTGGAAGGACTTTACCTGTATGTTGCATTTTTGTAACTGACCCTGGTTTGGTCTTAAAATGTATTTATTCGTACACTTATTCCTAGGCAGGTAGGAATGCCTGAAGGGCAGGTGTTCTGCAAGTTGGGAAAGACAAGAGGGTGCTGAATCAGTGTCGTGACGTCCAGTCTCTTCTCACCCAAAGAACACCTGTCCTGTACAAACGAGACTGTTGAACAAGTACCGGTATATACAGAATTGTAAAATATGTTGTCATGCGAACATTTCATCTTCATCCTTTTACCTCTGCTAAAGTGAGCTACTATTTACAAGAAATGACATCAAAGCAGGGACATGCAAAAACATTGCACGTTGATTCAGCAGTGAAATAAAAAGGAAGTTTGGGAATTGAGCAAATTTTGTCCAAACAGCCCTGTTTAAAGTCCAGAGCCAAACTTGCTTTATATTTCACTGTTGAATTAGTGTGCAATGACTTTGCGTGTCCCTGCTTTGACATCATTTCCTGTGAATAGTAAATCAACTTTAGCAGGGAAAAGGCATGGAGATGAAATTATTTGAACGACAAGATATATTACATTTCTTCTTGGTAGAACCCAAAGATTATGAACATGTAAAATCCCCAAACCCCGGAT